>WSYH01009973.1:2503-24452 GCA_036426205.1 Ascaphus truei | reverse complement strand
ATATATATAATGGAAATATTATTGTATGCTCATTTGCATGTCTTAGACAGGTCTGCAACCCGCCTTTCACCATTGTCACCCAACACACAGCACTTCCACTGCAACAAGGGATTCTGGGAAATGACATGCATATGAGCACACAGTGCCACCTTTTGCTTCAAAACCATGTCACGTGGTCCCTTATAAGCTTATGCTTGCTGCATTGCACAGCTTTCCAGCACAGCCTGGGTTAAGATGCATAGCCAGTAAACCTACCCACAGACAGGTTTTTTTTTTTTAAATCCCTCCCCCTGAACTCCAGCAGCTTCAGCGGCTTGGGTGCTCTAGTTTGAGTCTGTCCTCCCGAAGTCAAACAACTCCTGTTACTGCTCTCAAGGATCTTCAGCCCAATGGCCAGGAAGGTCCGAGGGTACCTTGACGCCGTCTCTCATCAAGGTCCTGGACGTCCTCCTCTTCGTTTCTTCGGCCAGAAGGCCCGCAAGAAAGTCCAAGACTTTGGTTTTCGGACGGAGCCTACTTCTCCAGGTCGTTTTCTCTCCGAAGAGGGACGGTCACTAGCCGTGCTTCACTGCATCTCCTCCGCAGACACACACAAGGTAAGTGCTACGTGTAAGTGGGTGCACTGCTACAGCAACCATAGCGGGACACCAAGTGCTGCATGTCTGTGCCGGAGCACCCCAGTCCTGATGGGCTAGGCCCCCCTTAGCCAGAAGGCCCAGGGATGACGGGAATGAGGGAAGTAGATCCGTAGAATCCAGGGTCCAATGCTGGGAACTGTTCCACGTTCCATCTGTAGCTTCGGAAGGACATAACCTTGCCCACAGTGAGCCTCACACAGACGGAACTGTACTACGAACCCCCCCTTTGTGACTTCTCCAGCCGGGGTGCATGGGTCCAAGAAAATCTTGGGCTCATCCCACCTCTCAACCAGGCCAGAGAACAAAATGTGTGCCACATGTGCGTCCTATTCCTGCCACAGGTAGGATAGACACTACACTTGATCTCAGCCAAAAGGCCGAGAAGCTGTTTTGACCTATAGGGTCTCATCAGTGTGAGGCCGGTTAAACTGGCTTTGCCATTCAAAGCTTGGGATAGGTTTCACCACACTTAGTTACGTTATGGTGGGTAAAAAAAAGTGACAAAATCCCTCCACAGCAAAGCATATAGCAAATGGAAATATAACTGTATGCTCATCTGCATGTCTTAGACAAGTCTGCAACCCCGCCTTTCACCATTATCACCCAGCACACAGCACTTCCACTGCAGCAAGGGATTCTGGGAATGGCATGCAAATGAGCCCACAGTGCCACCATATATACATATAATCAGTATGTCTGTTTATGTAAAGAAACACCCTATAGTTTTAGGGCAGTGAGTGGAATGAAAAGTTTAAGTGGAAAATATTACTGCTGTATCTGCAATATGTATACAAAAAGGTTGATAGAAGCTACCAGAAAGACACCTAACTGCACTCTATATTGACAAAAGAGGTGAAATAAAGATATGGCCGGGAAAATTCAATCTGTGGGTTCCATTGCCCCATATCGCCACTCTTACTGAATAGCAAATCTGAAATCTTTTATTAGGTATATAATAACATAAATGAAACAACAATAAAATCAATTAAAATAATGGGGAGGTCGCTACGGACTCATTAGTAAAGATCCTCATTGTTGGCTGAGATAGTCCAAAACTAACCCTAATGGGGTGAGGGTAACGTATGACAGGGATAGTCGCTATCAATATGCAGGCAACAGTCTCCCAACTTCAATAGATAACAGTGATGTGATGTAGACACATGTTGCCTGTTATATACGTGAATGCACTAAATATCACAGACCGGGTTGTGGGTGGAGGCTATGGGTTCTAGAACATGCAGAGTAAAAAGTTACACTAGTGTCTGTAGTATCGTAGTAGTAAGGCTGCGTCCATACAGGGGCAGACCGCGCGGACGCGTCCGCACGCTGAGTAATTAGACTGGCTAAAGACAGTGACCGCGTCTATACAGCGTGCCGGAGGGAGCGCGCGATGTGCGTGAAATCAGTCACAACTGGTTTCTCGCGCGATAGGGCGGTCACGTGAGCGGTTCGCCCAATGAGGGCGAACCAGCTCCGTGACGTCACTGGCCCGCCCATAGACACGCCCCCGGAAGGGCAGGGAAAGCACCCGCTGTCCCTCAGCCTCCACGCGCCTCCGCCCGGCTGCAGTGTCTATGGGCGCAGCCGAACCAACTAAACAGTAGAGACTACAATAGTATCCTGCAGGGGCAACTCAACTCTCAATTACTTAACGATACATATGTATGTAGTCTGTGGTGTGAAACCACTTGAATCGCCAGATGAAATATATAGAAACTCCATACACGGGACTTGTTAAAACAAACAGACAATGTCTTAGGCAACTTAGGCCCAAAATGATACTCGGCTCCGCGATTCACATAATATATTCAATGATATAGTGTCAGTAATCTGCTAATCCCGACGATAGTTAGCTAAAAAGCAGTGAGTATACATAGGGAGGTGTCACCGTATATATATATATATATATATAATCTATATATATATAATATATATATATTATATATGTAATAGGAGCTTGAGATAAAAGGTGGCCACTGTGTTCATTTGCATGTCATTTCCCAGATCCCTTGCTGCAGTGGAAGTGCTGTGTGTGGGTGATAATGGTGAAAGCGGCGGGGTTGCAGACCCGTCTAAGACATGCAAATGAACATACAGTATATTTACAGTATATATATCTATATAATATATATATATATATATGTATATACACCTTAATAGTGTCACTCAATAATAATGCCACCAGTCCAATCAATGCTAATATATTGTTGTAATAATAGAGCTCATGTACATATAGATAACAAAAGAACCATATAATTCAAATTCCTCTGTATTACATCTATGTATCAGTGCGTGCGTGTGTGTGTGTGTGTCAGTGCGTGCCTGTGTGTGTGTCAGTGCGTGCCTGTGTGTGTGTGTGTCAGTGCGTGCCTCGTTGTGTGTCTCGTGAGTGGCGGTGAGTATGCTGTTCGTCGTGTGCATACTATCTGTGTCATGTCTGCCGCCCGTGTGTGTACATCATGCATGCCTGTTTCGATGTATCGTGATGGCCTGTGTGGTGTCAGGTCCTGAGTGCGTGACAGCATGCGTCGGTGTGTGTCACCAGCTAGTGCCTAGTGTGGGTGTACGGTGCGTCCTGTGTGTAAGCTGTACGAGTGGCCATGTGTATGTTCTGTGTGATGTTATGTGCGTGTGGTCATGTGTGATCGACGTGTCTCACCTCTGTGCGTACTCTGTGCGTATCCTGCGCGCTGTGTGATGGCTCAGTGGCGCTGCCTGTGCTGATGTATCAGTACGTGCCTCGTGTGGTGTATCAGTGCGGTACACCTGTGATTGTATCTGTGTGTGTGTATCACGTGCGTGCCTGCTAGTATGTATCTGTGTGTGTATCAGTTGCGTGCCTCGTGTGGTACATCAGATGCGTGGTCTGTGTGTGCGGTCAGTTGTGCCTGTGGTTTGTATGGATCAACGTAGCATCGTGTGGTATCAGTGACGGCTGACCTGTGCTGATGTCGTCAAGTGCGTGCCTTGAAAATGTGTGTATCAAAGTGCAGTGCCTGTGTGCGTAATTCAGATGCGTTGCCTGTATGTCGTGTCGGTGAGTGCTCGTGTGTGTATAAGTGCGTGCCGGGTTGTATCAACGTGCGTGACGCCTGTTGTGCGTGCAGTAGCGTGCCGTGTGCGCATTAGGGTCTGTGTGTTGTCAGTGGGTGCCTTTGTGTGTTGTCAGTGGGCGGTGGTGTGTGGCGAGTGCTCTTGTGGACGCTCGTAGATGCGTGCTGAGAATGTCTGAGGTGCAGTAGTTGTCCCTATGTACGATGTCATCAGTGCGTGCCATGTGTGTGGAAGTAGATCAATCGTGTGTGGGTGTGTCAGTGCGCTCTGTGTGCTGTGTAGATGCCGTCCTGGCATGTGTATCAGGGGTAGCCTGGGTGTGTCAGGCCCGTGTGCGTGCCTGAGTGTAGCATCAGATGACGTGCCTGTGTGTGTGTGTGGTCAGTAAAACAACGCGTGCCTGGGCTTGTGATTTACAGCATGCGTGCTTGTGTGTGTCAAGTGCGTGCCTGTGCTATGTCATCAAACTGCGTGCCCTCGATCGTGTCATCACGTTGCCTAGTGTATAGTATCAGTGCGCTGGCCTGAGTGTATGTTAGTGCAGTGCTGTGTGTATGTATCAGTGCGTGCCTGTGGTATGTATCAGTGGTGCTGGTCGGTTGTCAGTGCGGCCTGTGTGGTGTCAGTGGTGGCTGCTGTAATGATCCATGTGCAGTGCCTGGGTCGTATGTATCAGTGAGCGTGCCTGTGCTATGTATCTGTGTGTGCTCGTAAGGGCGTGCCTGCGTTGGTGTCATTGCGGCCTGCGTGTAGCTATTCGTGGTTGCCATGTGTGATGCTGTCAGTGCCGTGCCTGTGTGATGTGTGCTGACGCTGGTGTTAAGATGTGGTGTACGGGTGTATATGTGTGTTGCTCTCTGTACGTATCAGTGCGGCCTGTGGTGTCATCAGCCTGCCTGTGTCCTATGCGTGACTTGTTATATCAGTGCGTGCCATTCGTGTATGTATCAGTGGAGCACGGTAGATCAGCTGTGTGGTATGTATCAGGCAACCACCAGTCAGCCGTCGTGACTGTTTGTGTAATATAGGCCTGTCTTGTGACTGTGTATCAGGGGGATGCCTGTGCTCCGGATCAGTCTCTGTAGTTTCAGCTGCGGTGCCACTGTGTGTAGTATCCGCTGCGTGCCTGTGTGTCGTAGGACTGCAGTGTGAACAGTGCCGTCGTCTCGTATGTCGTCCAGTGCGTGCATGTGTGTAGGTATCAGTCGCGTGCCTGTGTGATTTCAGTGCGTGCCTGTGTACTGTTCGTGTATTGCTCCTGTGTGTATGTATCAAGTGCGTCCTGTGTGTATGTTCAGTGCGTGCTCGTGTTGTGGTGTCAGTGCGTGACTTTGTGTTGTAGTGCGTGCCTGTTGTGTATGGATCAGTGCGTGCCGTGGGTAGTGTCATGCGTGCCTGCGTGATGTCGTGCGGTGACCTGTGTGTGTGTCAGTGCCATGTGGTATGATCAGTTGCGTGCCTGTGTGTATGTTCAGTGCGTGCATGTTGTCGTGGTGTGTCAGTGCGTCTGTGTGTGTCTCGAGTGCTGTGCTGATTGGGTGTTCATGCGGTGCTGTCGTGTCAGTGCGTGCCTGGTGTTTATCAGTCTGGTGTAGTGGTCATGGATGCCTGTGTGTTGTCTGGTGCTGTGTAGTGGTGTATGTGTGCCTGTGATGTATGTTTGTGGTCAGTGCGTGCCTGTGTATGTATCCGTGGTGTGTGTGGCAGTCGTGCTGCGCTGTATGTGTCAGTGCGTCTGTGGTGTGTATCATGCGTGCCTGTGTGTGTTCAGTGCGTGCTGTTTGTGTTGTTCGATGCGTGCCTGTGTGTGATCGCGTGTAGTGTATCGTGGTGCCTGTGTTGTACATGGTCCGTGTGTCGTATGTGCTTGCCTGTGAGTGCGTCATGTGCGGGCCTGTGTGTGTGTCATGACGTGCTGGTATGTGTCATGCGTGCCTGTGTGTTGTAGTGTTCAGTGCGTGCCTGTGTATTGTGTCAGTGCGTGCTATGGTGTATCAGGGTCTGCCTGTGTGTATCAGTGCGTGCCTGTGTGTGGGTGTCAGTGCGTGCCTGTGTGTGTCAGTGCGTGCCTGCTGTGTGTATAAGTGCGTGCTGTGTGCTGTTAGTGCGTGGCTCTTGTACAGTGGCTTCCTGTGTGTGTGTTGTGCGATGCGTAAACCTGTGGTAATGATCAGTGCGTGCGTGTGTGCAGGTGCGTCCGCCTGTGAATCAGTGCGCGTGCCTGTGTAGTATCTGCTGCCTGTGCAAAGGATGTCGTGCGCTGCCTACTGTGATGTCATCAGTGGTGTGCCTGTAGTGATGTATCAGCTGCGTGCCGGTTATGAGTGCTTAGTGGTCAACGTGACGTTGCCTGTGTGTGGGTCAGTGCGTGCTGGTGGTATAGGATGCATGCGGTGTATCCAGTGCGTGCCTCGTGTGTATAGTGATCCAGTTGTCGTAGCCTGTGTATGTAAACATGGCCATGTTGTATGATCAGTGCTTGCTCCTGTGTGTCCGTGCGTGCCTGTGTACCGCTTGTATCCAGTTGCGTGCCTGATGTGTCTGTATCAAGTTGCCGTGCCTGTGTGTTGAGCATGTGCGTGCCTGTGTGTGTGTGTAGCTCAGTCGTGTTCCGTGATGATCATGGGCGTGTGTATCCAGTGCGTGCCCTTGTGCAGTGCGCCTTGTATGTATCAGTGCTTGCTGCGTCTGGTGTCAGTGCGTGCCGTGATGTGTGTCAGTTGCGTGCCTGTTGTAGTATCAGGGCGGCCTGTGTGTATGTATCAGTGCGTGCCTGTGTATGTATCGTGTGTGTGTCAGTGCGTGGCCTGCGTGGTGTCAGTGCGTGCCTGGTGTCTGCGTGTGTATCAGTGCGTGCCTGTGTGTGTGTCGTGCGTGCATGTGTGTGTGTCAGGCGGCCTGTGTGTGGTTGATGATCAGTGTGTGCCTGTGGCAGTATAGTCGGTGCTGGTGTATCAGTGCTGTGCAGGGTGTATCAGTGCGTGTCATGTGTATGTATCAGTGCGTGCTCTGTGTGTATGTATTCAGTTGCGTGGCCTGGTGTAGTATCAGTGAGTGCTGTGTATGTATCAGTGCGTGCCTGTGTGTATGTATCAGTGCGTGCCTGTGTGTAGTATCAGTGCGTGCCTGTGTGGGATCAGTGCGTGCCTGTGTGTGTGTCAGTGCGTGCACGTGTGCGTATCAGTGCGTGCCTGTGATGTATCAGTGCGTGGCCTGTGTGTATGTATCAGTGCGTGCCTGTGTGTATGTATCAGTGCGTGCCTGTGCTGTAGTATCGTGCGTGCCTGTGTGTGTGTGTCAGACGCGTGCCTGTTGTGTGTGCAGTGCGTAGCATGTGTGTATGTATAAGTGGCGTCGACCGGTGGCACTGTTGTAAGGGTGGCCTGGTGTGTAAAGGAGTGGGCCTGTGGGTGTAGTGAGGCCTGTGTATGTATCACAGTTGAGTGCACTGTGCTGTATGTGCAGGGCGTTGGCTGAGGTGTTCAGTGCGTGCATGTGTGTGTGTCAAGTGCATGCCTGGTAAGATCAGTGCGTCGACTGGGTGTATGAGCAGTGTGTGCCTGTGTATGTATCTGTGTGTGTGTGTCAGTGCGTGCCTGTGTATGTATCAGTGCGTGGCCTGGGTCTGTATCTGAATGTGTGTGTCGTGGTGCAATGGTGTTGTGCAGTGCGTGCCTGCGTGTGTATCAGTGCGTGCATGCCGGTGTGCGGTTGTCAGTGCGTGCCTGTGTGTGTGTCATGCGTGCGGTTGGTTGTATGTATCAGTGTGCTGCCTGGTATGATCCTGTGTGTTGTGGTCAGTGAGTTGCCTGTGTATGTAAAGTGCGTGCCTGTGTGTGTGTTCAGTGCATGCCTGTGTATGTGTCAGTGCGTGCCTGTGTGTGTATCAGTGCGTGCCTGTGTGTGTATCAGTGCGTGCCTGTGTGTGTATCAGTGCGTGCCTGTGTGCGTATCAGTGAGGCCGTGGTCTGATATCAGTGCGTGCCTGTGTGTATGTATCAGTGCGTGCCTGTGTATGTATCTGTGGTGGTCAGTGGTTGCCTGTGTGTATGATCAGTGGTGCCTTGTGCTATGTATCGGTGTGTGCAGTGCGTGCCGCTGTTCATGCGTGCCTGCGTGTGTACGTGAGGGCCGTGTGTGTGTTTCAGTGCGTGCCTGTGTTGTGTTCAGTGCGTGCCATGTGTGTGGTGTTGTATCAGTGTGTGCCTGTGTAGTATCGTGTGTCGTGTTGTCAGTGCGTGCTGTGTGTAGTTCAGTGCGTGCCGTGTGTGTGTCAGTGATGCCTGGATGTGTCAGTGCGTGCGTGTCTGTATCAGTGGTGCACTGTGTGTGTTATCAGTGCGTGCCTGTGTGTAGGTAAAGTGAGTGCCTGTGTCTGTATCAGTGCGTTGCCTGTGGTGGTCCGTGCGGACCTGTTTGTGTGTGTCAGGTGCGTGCCTGGTGGTGTCAGGCGTGACCTTGTGTATGTATCAGTGCGTGCCTGTGGGTATGTGTCAGTGCGTGCCTGCGGCTGGGTCAGTGCGCATGCATGTGTGTGTTGTCAGTGAGTGCCTGTGTATGTATCAGTGGGCCTGTGTGTATGTATCAGTGCGTGGCCTGTGGATGTATCTGTGTGTGTGTCAGTGCGTGCCTGTGTGTATGTATCAGTGCGTGCCTGTGTATGTATCTGTGTGTGTGTGTCAGTGCGTGAATGCGTGTGTATCAGGCGTGGCTGTGGGTGTGTCAGTGCGGGTGCCTGTGTGTGTGTCAGTGCGTGCCTGTGTGTGTGTCAGTGCGGATGTGGGTTGTGGGTTAGATCAAGTGTGTGCCTGGAGGTAGCTGTGTGGTGTGTGTCGTGCGTTGCGTGTATGTAATCAGGCGTGCATGTGTGTGCGTATTCAGTGCGTTGTCGAGCACCTGGGTGTATCAGTGCGTGCCTGTGTGTATGTATCAGTGCGTGCCTGTGTGTATGTATCAGTGCGTCTGTGTGTAGTATCAGTGGCAGTGCTGTGTGTGTTGTGTCAGGCGTGCTGGCGTAGGTATAGGGTGCATGTGTTGTATCGTGCGTGACTGTGTGTATGTAATCAGTGCGTGCCTGTGTGTATGTATCAGTGCGTGCCTGTGTATGTATCAGTGCGTGCCTGGGTGTTGTCAGTGCGTGCCTGTGTGTGTGTCAGTGCGGGCCTGTGTGTGTGTCAGTGCGTGCCTGGTGTGTGTGTGTATCAGTGCGTGCTGTGGTGTGTGTGTATCAGTGCGTGCCTGTGTGTGGGTATCAGTGCGTGCCAGTGTGTGTTGTATCCGTGCGTGCCTGTGTGTGTGTATCAGTGCGTGCCTGTGTGTGTGTGTATCAGTGCGTGCCTGGGGGTGTGTATCAGTGCGTGCCAGTGTGTGTATATCAGGCGGGGTGGGAGGCGTGCGTTGTGTGTGTGTGTGGTGTCAGTGCGTGAACGTTGTGTGTCAGTGCGTGCTGTGGGTGTGTGCGTGACCTGTGTGTTGTGGCAGTGCGTGCCTGTGTGTGTGTCACGTGGTTGACTGGGGTGGGTAGAGAGTGCCGTTTGAGAATGTGTGCTGTCAAGGCGTGCCTGTGTGTGTGTCAGTGCGTGCCTGTGTGTGTGTCAGTGCGTGCCTGTTGTGTTGTGGTGGTCAGTACGTGCCGGTGTGTGTCTAGTGCGTGCCTGTGGGTGGGTATCAGTGAGGGCATTGTGGGTGTCAGTGCGTGCGAGGACTGTGTGTGTCAAGGGTGTACTTTTGTGGTATCAGTGTTGAGCCTGTGTGTGTGTCGGTGCTGCCTTTGGGTGTGTGTATCAGGCGTGCCTGGGTGTGTGTCAGTGCGTGCCTGTGTATATATCTGTGTGTATGTATCAGTGCGTGTCAGTGCGTGCCTGTGTTGTGGGTGTCAGTGCGTAGCCTTGCTGTGTGTGTGTCAGTGCGTGCCTGTGTGTGTGTGTGTGTGGTCAGTGAGTGCCTGTGTGTGTGTGTCAGTGCGTGCCAGTGTGTGTGTGTCAGTGCCGTGCCTGTGTGTGTGTGTCAGTGCGTGCCTGTTTGTGGTGTCCAGTGCGTGCCTGTGTGTGTGTGTCAGTGCGTTGCATGTGTGTCGTGTCGGGCATGTGCCGTGGTGTGGTGTGTCAGTGGTGCCTGTGTGTGTGGTGTCAGTGGGTACCTGTTGTTGTGTGTCGGAGGTACCTGTGTGTGTGTGTCAGTGCGTGCCTGTGTGTGTGTCAGTGCGTGCCTGTGTGTGTGGTGGTGTGTCAGTGCGTGCCTGTGTGTGTGTGTCAGTGGGTCTGTGTATAGATCAGTATATATTAGGATTACCTTGATGAGTCAGGGTCTGAGACAGGCGGTGCCGCCTCCCATCCTTCCAGTCAGGGGCTTCAAAAACATAAAACAGCATTTTAGTGACGGTGTTCAAACCCCACTCCCACTTGTGCTGTGTTTGTGTAATCTGTTGTGTGTTATGAAGTGTCACCCACCACTTGTGCAACATAATGTCTAGACCTCTCCATTTGTCCCCTTCATTCTGGGTCCACTGTCTCGCCGAATACTATTTCCACTCTCTCCAATCTTACTCTGTACCCTTAACCAGACCTCTTCCACTCCTATTTCCCTCTCTCCATCTTACTCTCTGTCCCTTTACCAGACCTCTTTCTCACTATATATCGTCCCCTCCCATTACTCTCTGTCCCTTTACCAGCACCTCTCTCCCACTCTCTATTTCCCTCTCTCCATCTTACTCTCTGTACCTTTACCAGCACACTATCTCACTCTCTATTTCCCTCTCTCCATCTTACTCTCTGTCCCTTTACCAGCACCTCTTTCTCACTCTCTTCACCTCTAAGGTGTCCGGGTTTTCGCATGATCGTAGAAGACTGAAGGAGGTTCTGCAGGTTCAGCTAAATAGACACAGTGGACAGGATCGCTGGGACAGCAACGGTGAGGCTCCCGCCAAAGACGGCCAAGGGATGCTCCGCAGGACGCCAAGGGAAGGCTCCGAAGGAACAGCCAAGGGAGAGGCTCCGCAGCCAGCCAAGGGGAGGCTCCGCAGACAGCCCAGGGGGAGGCTCCGCCAGAAAGCCAAGGGGAGGCTCCGCAGACAGACAGCCAAGGGGAGGCTCGCAGATCAGCAGGGAGGCTACGCAGACAGCCAAGGGGAGGTCCGCGACGACAAGGGGAGGCTCCGCAGACAGCCAAGGGGAGGCTCCGCAGACAGCCAAGGAGAGGCTCCGCAGACAGCCAAGGGGAGGCTTCGCAGACAGGAGAAAGCTCTGCAGTCCTCTTCTTGATGACAGTCTGCAGAGGAGGAGAGGCGGTGAGTGAGAACACATTCGGGGTTATGGACACATAATGTACGCACATATATATCATTGATTATAATGGCACTCTACTAAAAATGGTGTACTACCCGCGAGCTTAAGCTGCCAAGTAAATGGGTATAATATAACATAATAACAGCATAATATCAGCAGCAGGCACACCAAGACGTATGCAGAAATACACAAAGTTTATTACGAAGGTCAACGCTCTGGCTCTCTATTTTTTGTTGTGTGAAACAGAAAGTACACCTTCTTTGATTTCTATGGTTTTACATATCAGGACATAATAACAATCATCTGTTCCTTAGCCAGTGTTAAAATGAGGTAAATACAACCTCAGATGAACAACAACACATGACATATTACATCGTGTCATGATTTATTTAACAAAAATAAAGCCAAAATGGAGAAGCCATGTGTGAAAAACTAAGTACACCCTTACTGCTTCCATAGGAATTAAGATGCTAAGTAGCAGACAGGTGCTGCTAATCAAATGCTCTTGATTAATTGATCATCAGCAAGTGTGACCACCTCTATAAAAGCTGAAGTTTTAGCAGTTTGCTGGTCTGGAGCATTCAGGTGTGTGTTAACACAATGCCAAAGAGGAAAGACATCAGCAATGATCTTAAGAGAAGCAATTGTTGCTGCCCATCAATCTGGGAAGGGTTATATGGCAATTTCCAAACAATTTAAAATCCCTAATTCTACAGTGAAAAAGATTATTCAAAAGTGGAAAACATTCAAGACAGTTGCCAATCTTCCCTGGCATGGACGTCCCCAGCAACTTCACCCCAAGGCAACCGTGCAATGCTCAGGGGAAGAAATTTGCCTAAAAAAACAAGAGTTACATCAACCGTTCTACAAGGCCTCAGTTAGCATTTATATGTTAAAAGTTCAAGACAGTACAATAGAAAAGACTGAACAAGTATGGTTTGTTTGGAAGGGTTGCCGGGAGAAAGCCTCTTCTCTCTAAAAAGAACATGGCAGCACGGCTTAGGTTTGCAAAGTTGCATCTGAACAAACCACAAGACTTCTGGAACAATGTCCTTTGGACAGACGAGACCAAAGTGGAGATGTTTGGCCATAATGCACAGTGCCACGTTTGGCGAAAACCAAACACAGCATATCAGCACAAACACCTCATACCAACTGTCAAGCACGGTGGTGGAGATGTGATGATTTGGGTTTGTTTTGCAGCCACAGGGAACCTTGCAGTCATTGAGTCAACCATAAACTCCTCTGTATACCAAAGTATTCTAGAGTCGAATGTGAGGCCATTTGTCCGACAGCTAAAGCTTGGCCGAAATTGGGTCATGCAACAGGACAATGATCCCAAGCACACCAGCAAATCTACAACATAATGGCTGAAAAAGAAAAGAATCAAGGTGTTGCAATGGCCCAGTCAAAGTCCAGACCTCAACCTGATTGAAATGCTGTGGCTGGACCTTAAGAAAGCTGTGCATAAACAAATGCCCACAAACCTCAATGAACTGAAGCAACGTTGTAAAGGTGAGTGGGTCAAAATTCCTCCACAACGATGTGAGAGACTGATAGTCATACAGAAAACGCTTACTTCAAGTTATTGCGGCTAAAGGTGATTCTACAAGCTATTGAATCATAAGGTGTACTTAGTTTTTCACACATGGCTTCTCGATTTTGGCTTTATTTTTGTTAAATAAATCATGACACGGTGTAATATGTCATGTGTTGTTGTACATCTGAGGTTGTATTTACCTAATTGTAAGACCTGCTAAGGAACAGATGATTGTTATTATGTCCTGATATGTAAAACCATAGAATTCAAAGAGGGTGTACTTTCTTTTTCACACCACTGTATATTCACAGTTCAGAAAACCAGGCAGTCACGTATGTGTAGATACAGGTGGTAGTAGGGTGCAAACAGCCCAGGTGTCAACGAGGCAACACGTCTGATAGAAGAAAACAGGACAGGCACTACAAGATCCAAAGGAATACATTTCACCTTCGGATTTTGGAGTGCCTGTCCTGTGTGTTCGTTCGCTGAGGGCTGAAGATGACGATATATATATATATAACAACATTACCATTCTCATGTCCGGTAAAGGAAGACTGCACTCGATCAGTATAGCCAAAAAATCTGTAATAGGCATCAATAACAAATGAACAGGCCGTCCAATCCGACGTTACGGTTCCGGAGTGGAACCTTTCTCACAGGGGGGTTCCTCTCCGGAACCGAAACATCGGATTGACGCCACGTCTTTGGTCTTGATGCCTATACAGATTTTTTGCCTATACTGATCTGAGTGAGTCTTCCTTCCGGACGTGAGGAATGGTAATGTTGTTATATATTATTTTTTTATTATTAGAGACTGGCACCTGTTCAGTTTTTTAGGTACTTGATGCCAACAGCTGAAATTTGTTTTCTTTATATATATATATATATATATATATATATACACATATACATATACATATACACACACATTACATGGTAGATGTGGTTGAAAAAAGATATGTCCATTGAGTTCGAGCTATGTTACATTTTGTCGACGGAGATATTCATCCTTTATTTATCGTTATATTGATCCAGAGGAAGGTAATTAAAAATTCCCAGTGAAAAATGTGGCAACAATGTCTCATAAGGTGACAAATAAATTCCTTCCCGACTCCAGTAACGGTTATCAGATTTCTCCCTGTATCAACATCCTTCCTATGTTACATTTAGATACGATATACAGACGGATACAGACACAGTACAGAGAGAGAGAATGCAACACTGCAGAGCTTACACTCTAATATACAGATGGATACAAATACAATACATATTCAGAGACACAAAGGTATAATACAGGGAGAGGGGAATCCTATCCCTTAGAGCTTACACTCTAATGTATAGAGGACTGCAGATACAATACAGAGATAGGAGAATCATGTCAGGCTGCGCATACATACTAATATATAGTGGGACATAGATACAACACAAGGAGGGAGAAATCCTGCCCCGCAGAGCTTACACTCGTATAATGACATCTTCCTGTAACCCAATCAGCCACCCTCCTAACATCCCTGTTGTATTTTCCAGGGCAGTCACCCTGCCCTTTTCGCTCCCTCCCCCCTCTCTCCCTTCCCCCTAATCCACAACCCAAACACAAGCATCCAAATAAAAACCTCCTCCCTCTCCTCCCTCCTGTCCACTCCCCCCTCCCACCAAAACCAGCTCCCCTTAACCCCTCACGCTTTGCAAGGGGCCTTGCAGGGCCCAGCAGGACCAGCAGTGAGTAGGGAGCTGCACTGGCCCCTTCTCTCCTCCCCAGAGGTTTGACACACAGTGCTGCAGGGAGTGTAGCTGTGAGCCTGCATTGCTGCACGCTTTGCCTCTCGCCGTTAGCGCGGTCACTTGCCTGATCTCCACTCGTCTTTTTTCCCGGGGTTTAGTGGGAAAATCTCAATCTGATTCCGCCATGATCTTCCCTGCGCAGTGAGAGGAAAACAGACACCCCCCTCCTCTCCTCCTCCCCTCCTCCTCCTCCTCCTCTACCTCTCCTCCTCTTTCTGGATTTAGGATTGTATAAAGGCGACCTCTAGTGCACGTCTCGGCACAGCAGGCTGTGAGGCATAACCTAGCCTTTTAAAAATACTATATATACTGTTCCTCTACGCATTATAACGGGTATTATGGAGTTATATGGAGCGGTTATATGGAGAGATAGGAGGAGTTATAGGGAGAGGTTATATGGAGAGATAGGATCTCTATAAGTCCTCCTCTCTCCATATAACCACTCCTATAACGCCTCCCTGTCTCCATATAACCCTCTCCCATAACCCTCTATCTCTCCCTATAACTCCTCCTATCCTCCCTATACGACTCCTCCTATCTCGCCATATACCTCCTCCCTAACTCCTCCTATCTCTCCATATAACCTCTCCCCCTATAGCTCCTCTATCTCTCCATATAAACTCTCCCTATACTCCTCCTATCTCTTCCAATACCATCCTATACTCCTCCTATCCCTCCATATAACCGCTCCTATAACTCTCCTATCTCTCCTATAACCTCTCCCTATCACTGCCTCCCTATCTTTTTGTGTTGTATGTTTTTTTTGTTTGTTTGTGTGGTTGTTGTGTTTGTGTTTGTTTCTGTTTTGTTGTTTTTTTTTTGTCTCCCCCCCACCCCCCCCCCCCCCCCCCCCCACCCCCCCCCCCCCCCCCCCCCCCCCCCCCCCCCCCCCCCCCCCCCCCCCCCCCCCCCCCCCCCCCCCCCCCACCCCCCCCCCCACCCCCCCCCCCCCCCCCCCCACCACGCCCCCCCCCCCCCCCCCCCCCCCCCCCCCCCCCCCCCGCCCCCCCCCCCCCCCCCCCCCCCCGTTGTTGTATTTGTGTTTTTCCATATAACCTCTCCCTATAACTCCTCCTATCTCTCCATATACCGCGTCCCTATAACTCCTCCGATCTCTCCATATAACCTCTCCTATAAGTCCTCCTATCTCTCTCCATATAACCACTCCCATAACTCCTCCGTCTTCCATATACCCTCTCCCTATAACTCCTCTCTCTCCCTATAACTCCTCCTATCTCTCCCTATACTCCCCTATCTCGCCATATACACCTCTCTCCCCTATAACTCCTCCTACTCTTTCCATATAAAACCTCTCCCTATAACTCCTCCATCTCTCCTATAACCTCTCCCTATACCTCCAAGAACACTCCTCCTATCTCCTCATATAACCTATCCCTATAACTCCTCCTATCCCTCCCTCATATAACCCCTCCTCTCTTCGCCATATCACCTCTCCCTAAACCTCCTCCTTCTCTCCATATACCCTCCCTATAACTCCTCCTATCTCTCATATAACACCTCTCCCTATAAACGCCTCCTATCTTCCATATAACCGCTCCCTTAACTCCTCCGATCTCTCCACCCTCTCCATATAACCTCTCCCTATAAGTCCTCCGTCTCTCATATCACTCCCTATAAACTCCTCCGTCCTCCATATAACCGCTCCCTATAACGCCTCCTATCCTTCTCCATTAAACCTATCCCTATAACTCCTCCTTCCCTCCCATATAACCCCTCCTATCTCTCCATATAACTCTCCCTATAACTCCGCCTATCTCTTCCAATAACCTCTCCCTATAAACTCCTACTCCTCCTATCTATCCTCCATATAAAACCATAAACCGGCTCCCTAAACTCCTCCTATCTCTCCATGTAACCTCTACCTATCACTCCGTCCTATCGTATCCTATTAACCACGCCCTATAACTTCCTCTATCTCTCCATCTAACCTCCATCCCTTAAATCCTCTATCTATCCATATGACGCTGCCCTATAACTCCTATCTCTCCATATAACCGTCTCCCTTATACTCCGCCTATCGTATCCCAGATAACCGTCCCGAGTTACCCTCTCCCTATCACTCCTCTCTCTGCCATAGTCCCCCTCTCCTATTAACTCCTCCTATCTCATCCCTAACTCCCGTATAACAGGGCAGTGAGGAGGGTAGCAGGGTGTTGGGGTATATAGGAAGGGGTATAACAGGGCAGTGAGGAGGGTAGCAGGGTGTTGTGGTATATAGGAAGGGGTATAACAGGGCAGTGAGGAAGGTAGCAGGGTGTTGGGGTATATAGGGGGGTATAACAGGGCAGTGAGGAGGGTAGCAGGGTGTTGGGGTATATAGGGGGGTATAACAGGGCAGTGAGGAGGGTAGCAGGGTGTTGGGGTATATAGGGAGGGGTATAACAGGGCAGGGAGGAAAATAAAGAAATATGAACTGCAGGCTGAGCCCTTGTACATGAATAACTGTAATTTATCTGCAGCTCGATATCTATAAAGTCAGGTTAAATATGAGCTAAACTCTGGAGCATCGTTTAAAAGGAACTGCTCAAAATAATGTACAACCTGCAGAGTGCCTGATTACTGTGTCATATACACTCTGACCTGCTGACTGCAGATTATAGGGACAGGCTCAAACAGTCCTGGGTTATATAGGATGACCCAGTGGCTGCAGATTATAGGGACAGGCTCAGACAGTCCTGGGTTATATAAAGTGACCTCCTGACTGCAGGTTATAGGGACAAGCTCAGACAGTCCTGGGTTATATAAAGTGACCTCCTGACTGCAGTTTATAGGGACAGGCTCAGACAGTCCTGTTTATGGTTTATCTGAAACCACTGTATAAAACCCAGGTCTGTCCTAGCCTGTCCCTTATAATCTGCATGCGGGCCACTCTACAGTTAAATCACAGTACAAAAGATACATTTAAAACCCCAGACAAAATGTGACAGCCAGCACCCATTGCAGTGGCCAAGTGTACGGTGCAGAATGAATCATTATCACCAGAGTTCATCACAACGAAATGAAAGGGACCCGTTCTGAGGCCAAAAAAACCATTAAAGTGATTTATAAGATTACAGGCGTCCCCTTAAAAAAATACAAGCACTTAACAGATCCTTTATTGCTGCTGTCAGAGAAGCAACATTTGTATAGCACATTGGTGACACGTGTGTGTGTGTGTGTGTGTGTGTGTGTATATATATATAGATAGATAGATAGGACAGTTAGGTCCGGAAATAATTGGACACTGGCACCATTTTCATCATTTTGGCTCTCTACGCCACCACAATGGATTTGAAATGAAACAACTTAGATGCAATAGAAGTGCAGACTTTCAGCTTTAATTCAAGGGGTTGAACAAAAATATTGTATGAAACGTTTAGGAATTGCAACCATTTTCATACACAGTCCCCTTATTTCAGGGGCTCAAATGTAATTGGACAAATTAACACAATCATAAGTAAAATGTTCATTTTTAGTACTTTGTCGAGAATCCTTTGCAGGCAATGACTGCTTGAAGTCTGGAACGCATGGACATCACCAAACGCTGGGTTTCCTCCTTTGTGATGCTTTGCCAGGCCTTTACTGCAGCTGTCTTCAGTTGTTGTTTGTTCGTGGGTCTTTCTGCCTTAAGTTTTGTCTTCAGCAAGTGAAATGCATGCTCGATCGGGTTGAGATCAGGTGATTGGCTCGGTCATTGCAGAATATTCCACTTCTTTACCTTAAAAAACTCCTGGGTTGCTTTCACAGTATGTTTTGGGTCATTGTCCATCTGTAAAGTGAAGCGCTATCCAATCAACTTCGCTGAATTTGGCTGAATCTGAGCAGACAATATATCCCTATACACTTCAGAATTCATCCGGCTGCTTGTGTCTTCTGTCACATCATCAATAAACACTAGTGACCCAGTGCCATTGTAAGCCATGCATGCCCATGCCATCACACTGCCTGCACCGTGTTTTACAGATGATGTAGTATGCTTCGGATCATGAGCCGTTCCAAGCCTTCTCCATACTTTTTTCTTCCCATCATTCTGGTACAGGTTGATCTTAGTTTCATCTGTCCAAAGAATGCTGTTCCAGAACTGGGCTGGCTTTTTTAGATATTGTTTGGCAAAGTCTAATCTGGCCTTTCTATTCTTGAGGCTTATGGTTTGCACCTTGTGGTGAAACCTCCGTATTTGCTCTCGTGAAGTCTTCTCTTTATGATTGACTTGGATAATGATATGCCTACCTCCTGGAGAGTGCTCTTCACTTGGCTGGATGTTATGAATGGGATTTTCTTTACCATGGAAAGGATCCTACGATCATCCACCACTGTTGTCTTCCATGGACGTCCAGGCCTTTTTGTGTTGCAGAGATCACCAGTGCGTTCTTTTTTTCTCAGATTGTACCAAACTGTTGATTTGGCCACTCTTTTTTTTTTTTTGCAGCCTAAGGGCTGTTATATAGTGGCCGCGCTATGCCGTGCGCGTAACTTATAATTGGCCGAAGTTAGTCAGCCCTTCTATACAAGGGCCGCGCATGCGCACGGTAGTGAGCGTGCATCTGGCCAACAGCGGGGAAGACGGGCAAAATAATCTTTTCGCGCTGCTACCGGCACTGAAATGTACGTATGTGTTTGTGCATGTGTATGTATGTATGTATGTATGTATATGTGTGTGTCTGAACGTGTCTGCACAATGTTAATATTTTATTTTTACGAAAGTGTTTTTTTTAATAAATAATAAATTACACACGCACACGCATACACGCACACACGCACACACGCACACACAGTACCTTCACACAGCTCACAGCTCAGCATACACACAAAAACAGCCCTAAGGATGCCCTGTGTCACTTGCATTGAGAGCGCCTTTGACCGCATGTTGTGGGTTCACAGCAACAGCTTCCAAATGCGAATGCCAAACCTGGAATCAACTCCAGACCTTTTACCTGCTTTATTGATGATGAAATATCGAAGGAATAGCCACACCTGTCCATGAAACAGCTTTTGAGTCAATTGTCCAATTTCTTTTGGTCCCTTGAAAAAGAGGGGGCTACATATTAAAGAGATGTCATTCCTAAACCCTTCCTCCAATTTGGATGTGAATACCCTCAAATTAAAGCTGATAGACTGCACTTTAAGCCCATATTCATTATTTAACTGTAACTTGAATTTATTTTGGTACACAGCCGAAATAACAAAACTTGTATCAGTGTCCAATTATTTCTGGACCTAACTGTATAATTACAGTATGTTTTTTTTAATATTATATTTATATATAGCATTTAGATAGTCCCAAACACATTCAATTGAACTTTAAAGCAATTCATGCAACTGACGGCATAATCTGCATTCAGGAGGTCACTTTATATAACCCAGGAGTCAAGACTGTCTGAGCCTGTCCCTATAATCTGCAGTCAGGAGGTCACTGTATATAACCCAGGACTGTCTGAGCCTGTCCCTATAATCTGCAGTCAGGAGGTCACTGTATATAACCCAGGACTGTGTGAGCCTGTCCCTATAATCTGCAGTCAGGAGGTCACTGTATATAACCCAGGACTGTGTGAGCCTGTCCCTATAATCTGCAGTCAGGAGGTCGCTGTATATAACCCAGGACTGTCTGAGCCTGTCCCTATAATCTGCAGACAGGAGGTCACTGTATATAACCCAGGCCTGTGTGAGCTTGTCCCTATAATCTGCAGTCAGGAGGTCACTGTATATAACCTGGTTATATACAGAAATAGTGTGCGGTGTGTTTAGGGATCACTCGCAGGGTTACAGCGGTAGCAAAATGCTGGTGATTAATGCACTGGTGAAATACAGGCTGTGGATCCCCCGCAGTCTTCTCCCCACAGAGCGGGTTCTCGTGCCTGTAACCTGTGCCCCCACAGAGCGGGTTCTCGTGCCTGTAACCTGTGCCGGGGAACAGGATGTAGAACAGATACCGCACAGGGAGAGAGACAGGTGAGATATATAACGTCCTGGGGGAGAAGATGGGCGGGTGTTCACATATAAGTGTGTAAACATTTTCTGTATATAGTGTAAATAAGATGTAAAATTGTATATTTTAATTAGTGACATTTGTTGCTTTTTGCATTGATATGTTTGTAAATTTGTTTTGTTTATAATTTAAAAAAAATACTCTATATATCCCAGGTCTGTCTGAGCCTGTCCCTGTAATCTGCAGTCAACTGATCACTCTATATATCCCAGGACTTTGTTAGCCTGTCCCTGTAATCTGCAATCAGCAGGTCTCCCTGTATAATCCAGGACTGTCTGATCCTGTCCCTATAATCTGCAGCCAACTCGTCATTACAGGGCTGTACTTCTCTGTTACCCTTCCCAACACCTGTCTCCCGCCTGACACCTTTGGGATCTCACCCTATACCCGCCTCCTATCACATCCCTAAAACCACGTCCCTATTTTGTAAACTGTTCCTCACAGCTTGTTTTTTCAAGGTTAGCTTCTCGATCGGGCTCCTTATGGAAGCGTGATTCATTGTTTAATGTGTCAGCTAATTAGTACGGCTTTCTCTCTCGCTCTCTCTCTCCCGCCTCACTTTTCTCAGCTACCGCTAATTGCTCTGCCCACGGAAAGCAGAATCATCTGGCAGAAACCGCGCGGAAAAGACACATTCCGAGAAAAGGCGTCGGGGAGAGCGAGAGGGGGGGGGGGCGGATTTTTACCCCTATGGCTTCTGGAGATACTCACCATCATTATAGGGTGCGTCGTGTTTATTATCAGTGTATAGAGATACCCCAAATCATTATACAATGCATTGTGTTCATTATCAGTGTATGGATACTCTTCACCATTATACAGCGCGGCGTGTTCATTTTCAGTGCATAGAGATACCCAAAATCATTATACAGTGCATTGTGTTCATTATCCGTGTATAGATACTCTGCACCATTATACAGCGCGGCTTGTTCATTTTCAGTGTACAGAGAGACTCAGCATCATCATACAACACGGAATGTTCACTATCAGTGTATAGAGATACTCATCACCATTATATGGCACGGCCAGTTCATTATCAGTGTATAGAGATACTCTGCGTCATTCTACAGCGCGGCGTGTTCATTATCAGTGTATAGAGATACTCTGCTTCATTCTACAGCGCGGCGTGTTCATTATCAGTGTATAGAGATACTCGCCACCATTATATGGCACGGCGAGTTCATTATCAGTGTATAGAGATACTCTGCGTCATTCTACAGCACAGCGTATTCATTATCAGTGTATAGGGATACTCAGCACCATTATACAGCGCAGCGTGTTCATTATCAGTGTATAGGGATACTCTGCATCTTATACAGTGAAGCGTGATCATTTTAAGTTTATAGATACTCCAGATTATTATACAGCGCAGCGTGTTCATTATCAGGGTATAGAGATACTCGACATCATTATAGATGGAGCACGTGTTCATTATAGGTGTACGGAGAGACTCAGCATCCTTAGGCACGTTCTATAGTGCCGGGCGCGCGGAATTTTAGTTGGCTGACGTCAGCCAGCCTTTCTATACAAGGGCCGCGCGCGCGGCAGGGAGAGGGGAGCCGACAGACAGCGGCGAAGACGGGGGAAAGCATCTTTTCGCGGCGCTCAAATGTGTGTGTGTGTGTGTGTGTGTGTGTGTATGCGTGTGTGTGTGTGTGTGTGTGTG
>WSYH01009972.1:0-24453 GCA_036426205.1 Ascaphus truei | reverse complement strand
TGTGTGTGTGTGTGTGTGTGTGTGTATATATAGATAGATGGATAGCTCCTATCACACCAGTAAATACATTACCAGTTCTGCGGTGGGATCTCTACCTGCAAAGTAGCTGCAATCATTCTAGATTTAGGAAGGAGCAGGTATGTGGTCTCCTGTTCAGCCCAAACTGGTTCCCCTGTCAGTTTCCAGCCTAGAAAAGAGTCCTTGTCACCCGTGTATTGTACCAGTAGCGTCTTGCTTTTAGTATCTGCCCTGTGCAAGTTCCAGGAAGGGGTAGATCATGAAATTAAAAAGTGTGAATGGAAACTGAGTCAACAAGTATGTTGGACCTTCTCTAGAGATGAGAGGCTTAACACAGGGAACAGGTCCACCTGACAGGACAGGGGTTAACAGGCATGTAAGAAGAATGTAAGAAGAAACCCCAAACTAATGGGATATACTGTACCCCATGAGAAACCCCAAACTAATGGGATATACTGTACTATACTGTACCCCATGAGAAACCCCAAACTAATGGGATATACTGTACACCATGAGAAACCCCAAACTAATGGGATAAACTGTACACCATGAGAAACCCCAAACTAATGGGATATACTGTATACCATGAGAAACCCCAAACTAATGGGATATACTGTACCCCATGAGAAACCCCAAACTAATGGGATATACTGTACACCATGAGAAAACCCAAACTAATGGGATATACTGTACACCATGAGAAACCCTAAACTAATGGGATACACTGTACACCATGAGAAACCCTAAACTAATGGGATATACTGTACCCCATGAGAAACCCCAAACTAATGGGATACACTGTACACCATGAGAAACCCCAAACTAATGGGATATACTGTACCCCATGAGAAACCCCAAACTAATGGGATATACTGTATACCATGAGAAACTAATAATGGGTAGAGTGAACATGCAATCGGTAATCGGGTGAGAGGCAGGGCAACTCTGATAATGGGAGTGAGAGTGCAGGATTATGGGTGAGGGGTCTGATAATGGGGTGAGAGCAGGCATCTAATAATGGGTAGAGGCAGACATCGGATAATGGCGTTAGGCAGGCATCTGATAATGGGGTGAGGAGATGGATATGAGCGAGAGCAATCTTAGGTCGAAGATGATAGGGTGCCAATCTGTATGGGGAGAGCAGACATATGATAATGGGGAAGTTGAAAGGGGTGACAGGCACACATCTGATGAAGGGGGTGAGAGGCGCGACATGATAATGGGTGAGAAGGCAGGCTCTTGATAATGGGTGGAGAGGAAGATGTCTGATAATGGGTGGGTGAGGGAGCTAGGATCTGATAATGGGTGAGAGGGAGATGTCTGTAAGTGGGTTGAAGAGGCCAGACATCTGATACTTGGGTGGTGAGAGGCAGACATTGATAAAGGTGGTGAATGCAGCATCTGATAAAATGGGTGAGAGGCAGACACTCGTATGGGGGAGCATCAATGGGGGGTGAGAGGGCGCACATTCTGATTAATGGGGTGAGGAGGCCATCTGATAATGGGGTGAGTATCGGCGATCTGTATTTGATACTACATCTGAATGGGTGAGAGGCGACATATCTGATAAGTGGGTGAAGGCGCCACTGATAATGGTGGGGGAGAGGCGGCATCTGATATGGGGTGAGAGGCGCACATCTGATAAGGCGAGGTTAATGGATTTGAATGGGTGAGAGGGCAATCTGATAATGGGGGGAGAGGCAGCACATTGATAATGGGGTGGAGAGTCAGACGACTAGGGACGCAATCTGATAATGGGGTGTACTATAGGAAGACACAAAGGTGTTAGTAAACTATCTGGAGACGCGAAGGAATATACTTTGTAACCAGAGAATCCTTATACATAAGGAAATAGTGTAAAACCTCAGAAATCCCAATAATTATCCATAAGCATGTTACAGTTACAGTCTCAATACAGAGGAGACCGGTGTCCTTCAGGCACTGCAGGGGTTACATACGATTTGTTCTATAACACCCTCAGAAACCCCGCGGAAACTGGAGGTTTTGTAGCGATTTTATATATTATATATATGTTATATGACTTAGGATAGTGGGAGAAATCCAGTATCATGTGCTATTTAGGATGAATAATAGGATTTAGCACTGTTATGGCTGGACATGCTCATGTAAACCCCTATAGGGCCTTTTGTCCAGGTGACACCTGGATAAGTTTGTGTTGGTGGACGACGGTCAACTAAGGACTTATGCAAGACCACAATCGTCCTGCATTGGTGTAACAGTATACCCATTAGTTTGGGTTTTCTTACAGTTCGTTTGGGTTTCGGTACAGTATATCCCATTGTTGGGGTTTCTCATGTTACATACACCATAGTGGGGTTTCTGTGGTGTGTACAGTTAGTCCCATTATTGTGTGTCTGGTGGTCGTTCCCATTATTAAGTTCCTGGTGTACAGGTACATCCATTAGTTTGGGGTTTCTGCGTGGTTACCGTATATCACCATTAGTTTAAGGGTTTTATGGTGTACAGTGTATCTTCCTTAGTTTGGGTTTCTCATGGGTAATCAGTACTATCCCATTAGTTGGGGTTTCTCATGGGTAGCAGGTATACCCCATTAGTTTCTGGGGTTTCTTCATGGTGGTAACAGTATATCCGAGATAGTTAAACTGGGAAAGGTCTAGGTAGAGAGGGTAGAAAGCCTCTGTGATGTTTCAGATAAAAGCCGTGAGTCAGCAGTAAGGGTGGATCCCATAGTTGGGGGGTTTCTAGGGTGTACATGGTAATACCCATTAGTTTGGGTTTCTCATGGTGTACAGTGTTATTATCCCATTAGTTGAGGTGTTTCTCATGGGTGACAGTTATCCATTAGTTAGGGTTTCTAATGGTGTTACAGTGATATCCCATTAGTTTAGGGTTTTCTGCGAAGTATCCCTGGTTGGTTTACATGTACGTATCCATTAGTTTGGGGTTTCTAATCGGGGGTTACAGTATACCAATATTTGGGGTTTCTCATGGTATACAGTATATCGCCATTAGTTTGGGTGTCTCTGGTGTACAGTTTATCCCATTAGTTTGTGGGGGTTTCTCATGGTGATCCTAGTTGTGGTTCTTGGGAACAGTATCCACATTAGTTGGGGGTTTCATGAAGATCATAGTTGGAGGGGTTTAGGGCACAGTTATCCCATAGTTTGTGGGGTTTCTTCTACATTTTCTACATGCACTGTTAAACCCCTGTCCTGTCAGTGTGGACGTTCCTGTGGTTACGCCTCTCATCTCATATAACGGTCCAACTACTTGTTCGACTCAAGTTCCAATTCACACTTTTTAATTTGAATGATCTACCCTTCCATGGAACTCTGACGAAGGCAGATCTAAAAGCAAGACGCTACTGGCTGACAAGATACAGTGAAAAGACTCTTGTTCTAGGTGGTCGGAACTGACAGGGGAACCAGTTTGTGGGCCTGAACAGGAGACCCAACATACCCTGTCCTTCTAAATCTAGCAATGATTTGCAGCCTACTTTGCAGGTAGACGATCCCACCGCATGAACTGAATGTATGTTACTGGTGTGATAGGAGTTCCATCTATCTATATCTACACACACACACACACACACACCACACACACACACACAACACAACACACACACACACACACCACAACACAGACACACACAAACACACCACACACAACCACGCAATATGACACACACACACACACAACACCCACACACATATACACACCAGCACCATACACCACAACATAACATTTTATATCTATATATGATATATATATATATATATCTCTCTATATATATATTACTATCTATTCTATATATATCAACGAACAAAGAGGGAACGAAGGATATCTCTCGTCTCCCCACCCCCCCCCCCCTTCTCTTCAGTCTCTCTCCATACCAACCCCCCCGAACCCCCCCCCCACCCCCCACCTCCCCACCCCCCCTCACCCCGACCACAGACCAGCCTCCTCCACACCCCAACCGCTCCCGAGAACCCCTCAGGGTACCCCCTCTCCCTTCGTCCATAACATTAGATATTGGAGAGAGGGGATTTTCCATACAATATATCAAAAAACAAATCTTTTATAGTCCTATTCTCTCTCTCTCTCCTCTCTCTCTCTCTCTCTCTCTCTCTCTCTCACTCGTATCTCCTCTCTCTCCTCTCTCTCTCTCTTCTCGTCTCTCTCTAAATTATTAGCTATATATTTTTTAAAAATAGCGAATGTTGGGGCAAGAATTATTAAATTTATTTCCTTCTGTAACTGCAGAGAAATATTAAACTCATTACCTTGATTATCAGGTCTACTATATGAATTTAAATTATTTGTAGTGCGAATTAATAGTATATATAATATATATATATATATAGATATTATATTTAGTATATATATAAAATAATAATATATAATAAGAAAATATATATATAAAAATTCAGGTGAACATCTCTATGTACACTTATTGCCGTTCCCCGTGAGTGTGTGTGCATATATAATTGTACTTTGCAGGTGATAAGTCTATAATATAGGTACCACTTTCCATTTGTTATTATTGCAGTTCCCTTGAGTGGTGTATATTATATGTAACACAACTTCATGTTATATTAGATATCAGTTAGCATTTATATATATGTTTGCATGAGTTCATTGTTGATTATCTGTTCTGGAGCTGCATTTGTGTGTTTATGTTTGTAAGGTATTACGTCATTGCTGTTCATTAATAAAATCTGTTTCATATTTTCGCACTTGAGGAGCACCAGCTCTTTCACATCATTTTTACATTAAGATTCTTGTGGTATATTTTGAGTGCTATTTAGCGGGATTGTCTTAGTTCTTCTTGTGTGTTAATATTATTCATCCCCAGCACAACAGTAATCCCTTTAATATTGTATTCCTGCACTTTTTTCTTTGGGGATTTATTTTTGATACGCCAGCATCAGTAATAATTTAGGGCTGGTTTAGCCACTTATTCCTATGTGAGCATATGTTTCCTTTTTGGTGTTAATTATTGATATAATCTATAATATTATTATATATATATATATACACATACACACACTTCATTATTTTGCGTTCCCTGTGATTGTTTTATATATATATAGTACACCTTCATTATTATTGGCAGTCCCCTACTGTGAGTTGTGTGTGTTGTGTGTGTATATATATTATCTTATAATAGCTCTCTATACCTACCTATATAATCTATCTCAATTTATATATATATATATAATATATCTATATATATATCATATATATATATAAATATTATATCTACACCACCCTCACCGGGTACTGCAAGTAATCAGGACGTGTGTAAACATATATATATTTACAACACTCCTTCAATTATTTTGCAGCAGAGTCCCCGTTGAGTGTGGTGTGTGTGTGTGTGGGTGTATATATATATATATATATATATATATATCCACCCACCCCTGGCACTTCTTATTATTGCAGTCCCCTTGATTCTGTTGAAGGAAGTTATGAAACTCTGGGCCTGGGACATTTGCATAGATATGCCCCATTAATAGCTTCTTATATGTCCACCTCTGTACCCTCAGTATCTCCCCCAGAACACAAAGCATGCCATGATAATATTGCCATGTTATTACCCCTTTGCATGGTAATGGCTCTCCAACTTTCCTGACTGAGTCTCACCCCTTAGCCCCCAAAGGCCAAGGATGCCCCAGATACTTAAGCCCCGCGGGCAGACTCGCTCAGTCCCTTCTCCAAATCCGAGGTGTGCCAACTGTGAGACCTGAGAGCCTTATGACCTGATGATACCTGAGAAACCTGGAGACCTGGACCCGAGGGACCTGGACATTTCCGAGGCTAACCTGAACCCCGAGGACCCTGAGACCCAGGACCTGAGACCTGAGACCTGAGATGACCGGTACCTTCCACTTGACCCAGAGCAGTCTGAGAATCTCACCCCACTCCTGACCTGAGATATTCCTCATCTCCACAGCCGGGTCACTCTCCTCATCAAGGTGAAGCCCTTTCTCCTGTTACTTTTCTGTGGGGTGCCCCGAGTGGTGGCTGCTACCTATATGGCCCCTATATAGCGCCCGGGTTACCAGTGCCTGGGAGATGTACCCGCTTCTCAAGCCGCTAATTTTTATCGTTGTGTGCCCCGCTCTCTATCAAGACTCGCTTCAGCTATATCTAATTCTACGTTAGCAAAGGCAAAAGTTTTTCCCAAATCGAGTGGGGGGGTGTCTTTCCTGTGCCGGGTCACCCCCCGGTTCTGATTGGGGTGTTTTATATGAATATAGTGGGCGCGTGTGTGGTACACCTATTAAGTATCCGTGTTTTACATCAATACAATGTTTGAATGATGATTACTTGGAAAATTCTGAACGTGGGATGAGAAAAATAAAACAAGTGATTTACCGTTTCTCCCTGCCTCTGAGAGAACACAGTGACTATATAGCTGGTTGTAATTATAAGTGATTCTATACTTGAGCTGTATATTAAAAAATTGATTTATACTCGGTTTTTATTCTAAGTGATTATATACTGGGGTTGTATTATAAGTGATTTATAACTGTGTGTATTTTATAAGTGATTATATACTGGCTGTATATTATAAGTGATTATATACGTCTGTAATATTAATAAGTGATTACTACTGGGTGTTTTTATAAGTGATTTTCTACTGTGTTATGTCTAAGTGTTAATATACTGGCTAATATTTTTAGTGATAATAATACAATGCCATGTGGGATGAGAGGATAACAGGCCGGATAAGATAGGGCAGAATGAGACCATAGCGATTCAAATTGGGAAAATCCAATTCCCTGCCAATTACCTATTCACTAACAAACGAAGCTGCCGCGTAACCACGGCTTATATATATATATGTATGTTGTCACAGTGATGTGCATATATAAGAATATAATGTATTGTTTGCAAATTGATGTTCATCTACAAGAATATATAGTATATATATATAGTTTTGCACCTTTATAGTTGCTATACTAAGAATATATTATATGTTTGTGCACATTGATGTTGCATATAACAGAATATCTATCTAATATATATATATATATATGTTGCACATTGATGTTGCCTATCATCATAATATATATATATGGTTGCCCATTGATGTTGCATATAATAAGAATATATATATATATATATATGTTTCACTTGATGTTGCATATAATAAGACATATATATTATATATATATGTTGCACTTGATGTTGCATATATAAAATATATATATATATATATGGTGTCAACAATTGAATGTTGAATAGAATAAGAATATAATAATGTTTGCAACAGGTTGATGGATTTGCAATATAATAAATATATATAATATATGTTGCAACATGCTGTTGCATATAATAAGAATATTATATATTATGTTGCAACGTTGATGTTCATATAATACGAATAGTATATATATATATATATATATATAGATAATGTGTGTTGCAACATATGATGTTGCAAATCATATATAATATTTATAATATGTTGCACATTGTTATCTTGCCTGTGGTTATTTTGCTACACTAAGCTCTCTGTGGCATCCTGGGGTAACTGTCCATACTCTCCTCCTTGTATTATCTGCTGAATAACTTTCTGGTACATATTTTTGTTACTCATGGTGGACTCCAGTTCATTTCATCTCCGGACTGGATATAAAGCATTTAGGTTAATTGGTTTATAGTATTATTTAATCTGCTTTGCCTTCTGCTTATACTGTATCTGTGTTTGGTGATTATTTTGGAACATCCTTGTTTGTTTGAGTTTTATTCTTTTGATGATCTTCTTTGCATTCTAGTAGAAATATCTCCCCCTGGATTTGCATTGTATAATCGCAGACTTTAGTTGTTACATATTTTTGGGTTTACTTAGTGGTATTTTTCATTGTATTGATCAAGTAGTTCTTTTGGGTATGTGGTGGTTATGTAGGTTTTTAAAATCTTTTGCTACTATGTGTTGCTAATAAAATCCATTTTTTAGGCCTCACAATTATTTTTTGAGTACTTTTTTGTTTTTTTTTTTTTTTTTTTTCATTAGACAAAAAAACAAACCTTTTTTTTTTATTTTTTGTTGTCTCCTCCTTAATTTGTGTTTTGGGTGTCAGCAAACCGCAGAGGGTCATTTTAATATATATATATATATTAATAATACTAACGTTAAAGTCTATCTCATCTCTCTCGAGATGCCTGCCTCTCACCCCATTATCAGACATCTCCCTCTCACCCCATTATTAGATGCCTGCCTCTCATCCCATTATCAGATGCCTGCCTCTCACCCCATTATCAGATGCCTGCCTCTCACCCCATTATCAGATGTCTGCCTCTCACCCCATTATCAGAGGTGTGCCTCTCACCCCATTATTAGATGCCTGCCTCTCACCCCATTATCAGATTCTCTAATACCATCCCTGCACTTTCCTCTATCCAGTTTCACATTCTCCAAAATCCTGATAAAATATCCCATCCCAGGCCCATTGTGGGGACATTGACCCCCCAGGCCCATTGTGGGGACATTGACCCCCCAGGCCCATTGTGGGGACATTGACCCCCCAGGCCCATTGTGGGGGCATTGACCCCCCGGCCGCTTTAGGCTGGAATAACTACCCCCCGAGAGTAAAGAGATAATCACATCTCAGCTCTCGGGACATTGTCTTGCATTTCACACTTCTTGTGGCACCAGCCATTGAAATTCCCATCTCCTGTTCTGCTGATCTGCCAAAGTTGGTCATTAATCTGGAGAAGTGAGACAGGGTCCATGTTAAAATAATGTTCTGGTTGGTGTGTTCTGTGTATCTACTGGCAGTGATTAATAATAATAATAATAATAATTAAACCCATTTGCTGCTAAAAATGGCTTTGGTACAAATTATATTATTATTATGATTATTGTTATTATTATTATTATTATTATTTGTATAGTGCCAACATATCAGTACAATGTGAGGGGGGGGGGCAGTTACATTGTGTGGCAAAACTGTAAATTAGATCAATTAAGACAAACATTAGGGAGGATATCTCTGTCCCTGCAGCTGAGCAATTAACACCCAGCCCCACCCAACACCACAGGGTTAAAAGGGAATGACCCGAGTACTCAGCAGTCACAGATTAAATTCGGGTCCCAAAGATTAACGGTATAAAATAAATGAGTTTATTAGAGTCAGAATAGTGTATTAAAAGAGAGTTTTGTAGGATTTAATATCCTAATCATAGTTTTATTGGATACATATGCTTTTAACCCCCCCCAAAACACCCCAATGCTTATATATATATATATATATATATATATATATATATATATATATATATATATATGTATATATATATATATATATATATATGTATATATATATATATGTGTATATGTATACATATACATATACACACACACACACACACATATATATATAACATATAGATAGTCTTTTGTGTTACTGTTTAAGAAATTGATTCTGGTCCTGTACAAACACTATAAGATAGTGATGGAAATAACATGAATCATTTCTGTTTATTGCATAATGTTTTTGAGCGACCAGCCAAATTATCCCGAAATAGATCAAAAATAATATTCCTATGAATAAAATGACATACCATTGGTTTCCTTGTTGGGGTGAAGTTAGAGGACACAAACACCTCTATAAAAAAATAAAAATGTACCCCCTTAAATATACAGATTTATTTATTTCTCTTGGACTTGGACAGAAAATGATCATATTTATACATTTATATTTAAAATGATATTGTATTTTCTTTTGAGTTTCTTCGGTCAGAATATACGTAGCCTTTGCATTATGACAAGTCCTGTAGGGATGATTGCAGTTAGAAGAATTCTCTATTTCTGTATACAATAATTCTAAAAAAAAGCCTATAATTCTCAATGCTTTATTTCCTCTTAACCTAAAGTTTTATATTCATACAGTTTCCATTAGTATGAAATTCTGACTTAACTCTCTCTCCGTTTTATATATATATATATATATATATATATATATATATATTTCCCAATGAGACAAAACTATTTAATAACAGATACCAATTTGTAGTGTTTTATTTTTAAATACTTTTTAGTTAACACATTTTTCTTAAACAATGCTAAAAAAAAATAGGTGTGGGATACAGAAACAAAAAAGGGTGCAGGGGGCAGGGGGCAGGGGGCAGGGGGAGTGGGTTGCATTGGTACAATTAACACAGTATAATCATTTCATCCAGTTATACAATCGACTAGAATATATATATATATTATCCACTTTGTTACATTTAATTTTACATTGTACATGTTAAAGGATAAAACACAGAATTATTTGTATACATCACGTTGTCTGTTTTGATGATAACACAAATAATGAATTTCTCCTGGAATAGGATGGAATAAGTATCTCTAAGGGGTAAAAAGATCATCACACAACATGACATTTGTCTTTAAACCCACACTTCTTGTGGCACCAGCCATTCAAATTCTCATCTCCTGTTCTGCTGATCTATCAACGCTGGAATTAATCTGGAGAAGCGAGACCCAGAGTCCATATTAAAGTGTGTTCTGTGTGTTTACTGGCAGTGATTAACCCTAGTTGCTACTAGAGAGGCTTTTGTACAAATTATTATTATTATTATGATTATTGTTATTATTATTATTATTATTATTATTATTATTTGTATAGTGCCAACATATCAGTACAATGTGAGGGGGGGGGGGGCAGTTAATACCGTGAGTACTTAGGGCTAACCCAATGAGGTAGGGGAGGCTGTCCTTGGACTACCTACCCCGACCTTCAGGGTATCTGGTGCCCCATTGTTTGATGCTCAAGTGTATACATCTATCAATGCTTTAATACCCAGAGTGTAACTCCCCTCCTTCTTGTGTATAGCACACTTTGAGCACCTTACCTCACCAAAACTTTGTAAATTAGATCAATTAAGGCAAACATTAGGGAGGATATCTCTGTCCCTGCAGCTGAGCAATTAACACCCAGCCCCACCCAACACCACAGGGTTAAAGGGAATGACCCGAGTACTCAGCAGTCACAGATTAAATTCGGGTCCCAAAGATTAACGGTATAAAATAAATGAGTTTATTAGAGTCAGAATAGTGTATTAAAAGAGAGAGCTGCGTTTTTGAAGCGCTTTGGGGCAGTTACACGTGTTTTGTAGGATTTAATATCATATTCATAGTTTTTATTGGATAAATATGTTTTTAACCCCAAATGTATCTTTTATATATATATATATATATATATATATATATATATATATATATATATATAATCATAGTACATATTACATATACAGTTTTACTGCTTAAGAGATAGTTTCCAGTCCTGTAGAAATCTAACACTATAAGACAATGATAATTAAATGAATTTAATACTAAGAATCATTCCTGTTTATTGCACAGTGTTTTGGATCAGACCAGCCAAATGATTTGATGTCCCGAAATAGATAACAAATAATATTAATATTGATCTGCCCCTCTCCTAAATCCTGTAATAGAAAACACAGGATGCTTTAAACTCATTAAAAATACCATTAAGAGTTGAATAATAAAAAAAGAAAATGCAGTGAGTATTATATAATACTACAGAACTGATGTATTAAAAAAAAAAACCCCATAACATTTCACACATGTTTCTGCTTGAAGACAAACTGAGACATTAGGGAACTATCCCTGTATCACAGAGCTGAGCAATTAACATCCAGCCACACCCAACACCACAGGGTTAAAAAGAGTTTAACAAAGTACTCAGCATTGAGAGACAAATAGGTGCTCACAAGATCAAGTGTAGAAATAGATGTGTTTATTAGAGCGAGAATAGTGTATTAAAAGAGAGAACTGAGTTGATGAAGGGGCAGTTACACTTGTTTTGTAGGATTTAATATACATGATATAGATTTTTACATATAGATATATATGCGTTACTGCTTAAGAAATAGTTTCCAGCCCTGTAGAAATCTAACACTATAAGATAATGATGAAAATTACATGAATTTAATACTAAGAATCGTTCCTGTTTATTGCATAGTGTTTTTTGATCAGACACAAACACCTATATCAAATAAAAAACGTCTCCCTTTAAATATACAGATGTTTCCCTTCTCATGGACCACACAGAAAATGATCATATTTATACATTTATATTTAAATTGAGAATTAATTTTTTTCTCTGTTTGTGTTTTTTTTTTTACAATATGCCAATTCATATAGGAATTATTGCAGTTAAAAGTGCTATATTTATAGAACTTCCATTATAGTATGAAATGCTAAAATACCTGCCTCTCCCCTCTCTCTGCATTCATGTATATGCAATACCCACCGACTGTGCTGTATGTATAATTTTCTCGTTTCCAATGAGAATACATTATTTAATAACAGATAGCAACGTTTTCTTCTATCTATCTATCTATCTATCTATCTATCTATCTATCTATCTATCTATCTATCTATATCTACCTACCTACCTTTCTATCTCACCATTTATTTATGTGTAATACACACACTTTTATATATATTATATTTTTTTCCAATGAGAATAAATGATTTAATAACAGATACTAATTTATACTGTTTTTTTTTTTTTAATACTTTTTATCTAAAAGATTTTTCTCAAACCAAGCTAAAGAAATAGGTATGGGATACAGAAATAAAAAAAAAAGTGTTGGGGAAGGGGTACATGAAATAAAAAAAAAAGTGCAGGGGAGGGGGTACATTGGTACAATTAACACAGTACAATCAATGTATCCAGTTATACAATCTACTAGTGTGTGTGTGTGTGTGTGTGTGGTGTGTTGTGGTTGTGTGTGGTATGATTGTATATATATGATATATCATATATAGTACTATATATATATTATATATATCATATCTATATATATATAACATTTCACATAGTAAGATCTACTAAGTTACATTTAACTTTACATTGTATATGTCATAAGCAAAACTCATAATTATTGGTATATATAATTTGTACTGTTTTGATGATACTGTAACACAAATAATGCATCTCTTCTTAGTAAGAATTGTACAAGACATGTACAAGTGTTTCCTTTAAACAAACTCACACAATCTCCCTTCTTTCCCCGGCATAATTTGAGAATAAAAATTCACATGTTCTATTCTCATGATTTAATAACAGAGTCAGCATATATGATATCACCATATTAAACCCAATTCTACACACAGAACTGCATGGGGCATACTGTATATTATCCTACAGTATATGGGATGCCTATTCTCCATAGTTAAATAAAACATGCCATAGGAAGTCCTGGAATCTGCTTCCATAATCTATAACAATTCTGTGAGGACATCTCCTGGTTTTGGTTTCTCTCGCCCGACACGTTTAACACACATATTGTTATCACGTGGAAGAAGTGATGGTGCCAGTGGGTGCATTGTGTGAAAGGCAGTGGGGGGGGGGGGGGTGGGGCAGATAGGGGGAACCTCTGAGTACTTTAAGCACTGTATGTTCTGGGTGATTTCACATTCCCTATGCAGGAATGGCTTCCTCTGTATCATCCGTGACCCAATCATTAGCTGCCCATTAAGTCCCCTGAAACCCTGAGCACCTTGTCTGATCACAATGGTTCTTTATGAGTGGTCACACAGCAGCTGCAGGTGCTGAGCTCAGACATTAGCACATCATAGAGTGGCAGAGACAGCTTAATGTCTGGCCATGAAGTCTGAGCCCAACTGTACTTGGGACAACAATTACAAATAACTTGTTCTCCAGACTCCGCTCTGCAGTCTTTGTTCTTTGTGACTACAACACTTTCTCCTGAAGCTGAGACATCTGACTTCCACACAGCACCTTTGGCAGATGGGACCTCTTGGGAGCTAAGCTACACTTCATTCAACTTGGTGGACCAAGGCTGCTCTAAAACCACCTGGCACATCTTATCCCTCTATCATCTACCCTGCACCCTTCCCACCCAGGTAAGGTCAATGTCCCATCGTGACATATTGGGGGATCTGTTCCATCAGGACATAATGGGGGATATGTTCCATCATGACATATTGGGGGATCTGTTCCATCATGACATATTGGGGGATCTGTTCCATCATGACATATTGGGGGATCTTTTTCGATCATAGACATATTGGGGGGATCTGGTTCCATCATGTACTTGGGGGATCTGTTCCATCATGACATATTGGGGGATCTTTTCCATCATGACATATTGGGGGATCTGTTCCATCATGACATTGGGGGATCTTCTTCCATCATGACATATTGGGGGATCTGTTCCATCATGACATATTGGGGGATCTTTTCAATCATGACATATTGGGGATCTGTTCCATCATGACATATTGGGATCTACATACAAATAGCATTTTTCTAGTAACATTGATACACAGACATCTGAAATGTAATTGCGCTTGTGTGCAGCTACACGGTGACCTTACATTTCTGGATATTCGTTCTAAGCATGAAAAATCGCAGTGGAATATTTTGGCGCTGGGAGTTAGAAGGGGCTGGCGCACAGATATACAGGGGGTGTCATTATTTACAAAAATATCTGTACACCACAAATATTATTATTAAGTTGAACCATAAAAAGTCTGTTTATGCTGTAAGTGCAGAATAAAGTTGATATGTAGCAACCAAAAGTGTACTCGGCGCGGACCAGATGTTTCATTCTGAAGATAAAAAGAAAATTTCTTATTTTCACAGTTTGGCTGCTATAAATAATATTACATCCTTCTGTTTTCACTTAAACGGTATCCACCAGTTGTCCAACATGATGCAATGTGTCAAAAGTAATAATAAGAATAATTATAAAAAAACATATGTCTGAAATCACATAACCTTCTTCACACATACAGCACATTTTATGAAGATTAGTACTACTTTGTAGCACTGAAATGTTGACACACAATGTTTTTAAATAGGACCTTAGCACACAAGGCTCCATTGAGTTGGGTATACTTGGGTTGGACACAGACAGCGTCTGAACTCACAGGGAGTTTTGTGATCAGCTGTACCTGTTAAAAGGAAGTGTGTTGGGTGTGGTATGCAGAATATGTGGGGGAGCTTCCCCAGACCCCCTCCACCCACCATGAGTGGTAATTCTAGTGATACCTGCAGTATTTGTGTGTGACGTGTTGGGACGGTCAGGGCACAATACATTGGCCTTGTCTGTTTGATCTTGTTCAGAATTCATCAACAATATATTCAAATGTGACCCAGATGCTCAGTATGAGAAATAGATGCATCACTTCAACGTAATCCAGCCTAACTCCGTGCCCACGTGGGACCTGGCACAACCGTGCCTGTTTATCAGAGTAAGTCAGGCTTTTTGAGAATATAAACTGCACAGGGATCATAGCTGGAAAACCTCATGGTGACATGGAGCTGGGTTAGCCAATGTAAGCACAGACCACACAGGACATGGGGTACAAGGGTTAGGATGTCTTTATCACCCTCCACCCCACCACCACTAGTGGTCAGGAAGCAGCCACCCTGGACTTGTGATGTCAGTTGTGACATCAGGAGTATCATAGAGACTGCAGTGTGCTGGGGTTTGTGACTGATCCCTCTGGGTTCTGATTCTTATGTTTTCTATAACTGTTCTTCTACTAGGGACACCAATGGTACCATGAACCTTGGCTGACTCCACCCTGACACCCCAGGAGAAACATATAGCATTTATTTTAGTTTGTAAGTGTATTTATTAACATATTTGTGGCTATATTATTAGACAGGAAAGAGGCTGCCTCCCCCAACCTTCACAGCCAAACAGTGAGATTTCCGGGTGTCTCTGGCTTTTAGGATTGCTACTGCTTAGTATTTTTACACAAATCTGTGTCCCTGGGACCAGAGACCAGAAGTTTCCATGGACCGTCCTCTCTGTATCTGGGGCATAAATGATAATTTCCCATGTTTATCTTTATAAATGATCTCACAGTCATACTGGAAAGAGTATAGACCATCGAGCTCCCTCTGTCTGGTCCGGACACATGATTGATAATCAGACTTTGTGTTGGCAGGTCAGAGAAGACGTGTTCTCCATATGGCGGAGACCTCCAGCATGTTGCGGGCCATGGTAGCGCAAGCCTCCCAGAACCTGCTGACAGAAGACATAGGACATCAGTACTACGTCATTAATGAACTTGGCCAAGGGACCTTTGGAAAAGTACTTCTGGCCCAACACAGGGATACAGGTACAGACACAGTATTAATGCTCTACTACTAGTGTACGTAATTTGGGGTTAGTTACTCTTCTCCATACTGAAGTGAGTGGCTTTTGATGGATTGCAGGAGGTGTAATCTTCTTCCAAGGGTTAATCTCTGCATGTTCTTAAGCTGTCCTCTTCTCTGTTGTGATCAGGTAAATCCGTCGCCCTCAAGCTGGTGAGGAAGGATAAAACCAAGCTAGGAGCCTTCCTCCTGGAGGTGTGCACCTCCATCTGCCTCTCCAACCATCCCGGCATCATCACCACGTACAGCTCCTCCATAGATACTGCTGAATACTACATCTTCACCCAGGAGCTGGCCACGGCTGGGGGACTTGATTCCATCATCCAGCCAAAGGTAAGGAGGCTAATGTGGGGCAAAAGTATTAAGAGGGAACTGGTTAGCTAACCAACCCCAACAATGCCACAATGACTTGCGACACATTCCAGTGATGGACATTTGGTCGCCGACGTTTTGCCGTGACCAAGTCGCTGCCGGCATTTAGCTGTCACTCGGCTCGTCACAGGGACAATTTGCAGCAGGCTGTTTCGCCGCCAAGGTAATCCCCTAACCTTACCTTAAAATCCCTCATTTTAACCCCTAATACTAACGCTACCCCCTACCCTAGAAACTTTAACCCCTTACCCTAAACTCCCTTACCCCAAGCCCTTATCCTAAAACCTAACTCTAAAATCCCTTATCCTAAAAATCTTACCCCTTACGCTAATTACCCCCCTTAAAACCTAATCTCTTGCCCTAAAACCCATATACTAAAAACCTTACCCTAATTACCTACCCATAATATCTTACCCTAAAACCCCCATTTTTAAACCCCTGACCGCTGAATCTCCTTAGGTTAACTTACCTTATTGGCCAAACATCCGTCGGCTGAGTGTCCAGCAGCAAAGCGGCTGCTACCAAGTGTCACTTAGCGCCCGAACGCCAGTGACGACCTGGTGGTGGCGAGACAAACCACAACCACATGTCGGCTTCCATCTCAGGACTGAGGTCCATATTTGGTGCTACACCGTAGGACCACCTTCCGTCACTGGCAGACTCCTTACACCCCATTCCCTAGAAACGGAATATCCCCACTTAGTGAATAAAGGCCGGAATCTCTTGCATACAATGTACACCCTCAAAGTGCAGGTCCCCTCTGGGACAGAGATACAAAGTGCAGGTCCCCTCTGGGACAGAAATACAAAGTGCAGGTCCCCTCTGGGACAGAGATACAAAGTGCAGGTCCCCTCTGGGACAGAGATACACAGTGCAGGTCTCCTCCTCATTCACACCCCCACCTCTCTCCCATGCCCCCACCTCTCTCTCCCACGCCCCACCTCTCTCCCTCACCTCTCTCCCACACCCCACCTCTCTCCCACGCCCCACCTCTCTCCCTCACCTCTCTCCCACACCCCACCTCTCTCCCACGCCCCACCTCTCTCCCTCACCTCTCTCCCACACCCCACCTCTCTCCCACGCCCCACCTCTCTCCCTCACCTCTCTCCCACACCCCACCTCTCTCCCACGCCCCACCTCTCTCTCGCCTCATACCCAACCCCCACCATCTCTCCCTCATACACAAACCCCCCTCTCTCCCACTCCCACATCTCTCTCGAATTCCCTCTACCCCCACCTCCTCTCTAGTCTCTCTCCTCACCTACGAGACAGACCCTTACCGTAATCTCCCCCCGGTGTCTCCCCCCCACTCCCCCCGTATCTTTCCATGTCGTCCTCCATCTCTCTCCCTCACCCCCAGCTGTCTCCCACTCCCCCCCTCTCTCGCCTCACCCCCACCAGGGGTCTCTCTCCGTCTCCCTCGCCCTCGGCAGCCGTTCATCTCCCTCATCCCCCCCCCTCTCTCTCGCCGATCTCCGCGCACCTCTCTCCCTCACACACAAGCCAAGACAGAGGGGGACAGCCCGCCCACCTCTCTCCCCCTGCCGCCACTTCTCTCGGTCCGGGGGCTCTCCTCCGGCCTCCTCCACTACCTATCTGTCCATGCCTGCCCCCAGCTCTCTATCCCATAAACCCACCTGTCTTCCTCACCACCCACCTCTCTGCCACAACCCCCACCTCCCTCTCCCTCATACACAAAATAACCCCTCCCCGCACACATATGACACGGCCCTCCGCGCCACAGCACATAAGTACCCGTCCTCTCCACTATCACAACCAAAGGCCCCCAGGGGCCCACACACCTCAAACAATTACCGCTGGGAGTTCATTTCTTCCCCGCTCCAATCAGCCTCCCAATTTCCATCACGGGGCCAACACCTGATGCTGTTACAGGCCTGCTTCTGGTGGAGGGTATGAGCATGATCATCCGCAACGCCATGCCCAGAGACATTGCCCGCAGCTCTTCCCCCCCGTCGGCAGCCCGGTGTATAAAAGAATGCTCCTGTATACACGGAGTGGGACTGTGACACACCATTTGTGCTGGGCTCATTTTCATCGATCGTGTGTGTGTTGATGATTGTTTTAAAAGCGCCACTCGTGGCTGAACTTTTTATCTAATTCTTCAAAGTAACAATTTCTTCCCCTCCTTCTTATCCATGCCCGGATCCCAACGCCGACACAAAGGGGGGAGGAAGGGGAACTCACATTTTGGGACATTTCCCATTAACATGCCTTTTGTATTTTATAGAAGCACAAGGGGTTAATTACTAAATCTCCTGCAAACGCTGGGGGCACATTTTCTCAAACGATACAGGCATTGCTTTCAGCAGAATCCCTTCTCTAATAACTAAACTCCGGGGAGGTTGTTTTTACAAATAGTTTTTTTAATGCAATTTGCAGCCAAAGTCTTAGTAATGGATCAACCTTCTGGCGCTTTAACTGCGTCCTATTGGCAACCTAAAGCACTCCATTATTGGTTCCCAGTGTTGTAGTAGGGACACAAGGCTATTGGGGGGCTACAGTTCATTAGTGAACCCTTTGCCATGTACAAGTATCAGCACATACCCGTGCCCCACTGACTCTACCCAACTCTCTAGGATGACAGCAGAAGTCCCTATTGCTTTCCAGCATTGGTCAGGTAAAACGAAATATTTTGAAGTGACTTGTCTCTTGTGTCCCATGTGCAGGTGGAATTCCGGAGGCGATGTGAAAGCTGCGCTGCTGCAGCTCGCCAGGAGCGCTGGAATACTTCACAGCCGATGATTTGTACACAGGGACCTGAAGCCCGGACAACGTCTTGCTAATTGACAGGAATGCCACCCGACATTAACCTCAGTGGACTTTGGCCTCACCCGTTGGTGGGGACCCTGGACTCCCATGTTCTCATACATTTCCCTACATGTCCCCGAGCTTTTGTGCCCCAGACCCAAATCGAACATTAGGCCCTGGAAGTCTAGCATAGACACCTGGCGTTCGGATCCTCCTATTCACCCGCACTCACTGGATATTTCCTTGGGAAAAGTTGAACACAACCCAAGATACCAAGTGTTGTTGACTGGCAAGCAGTGAAGGTCGCTCACTCGCCACCCTTGTATTGGCAGAAGTTTGCACCAAGGAGCACGGACATGTTCCACAGGATGTCTCTCTCAGATCCCCCCCTATAGAGCCCATTGTCTGTGGTCCTGGATTACTCCTGACCCTCTTGGAATGTAGAGACCCTCTGCGAGATACACGTTGATGTCATAGAGGATGCAGAGGAAGACTTCAACGTTGTTTCTAATTGAATGGAAAGGGAGGACTTTGAGTTTAAGATCATAATCCAGGAAGACGAAGAATATGAACGTCATGTGGTTGGAGCATGGGCGATGTGGGATTTTTTGTGGGGATGACACACAGAGGACTCAGAGATCAGCAAGCCCCTATGTCGTGTTTCCTGATGGAGGACACCGCCCTTGATCTGGTCCGAATTTGAAGATCACATAACGTCATACCTCAACACAGGGTGTGGAGCTGAGGCACTTGTGGGGGGGTTTGTCCAAATAGAGGCAGTCAATTAGGGGATGGAGGAGAATACGGACACGGGTGTTTGGGCCAAGCACTTTAATAAAAATTCGGAGAGCACAATTTGGGAGGAACATTTGTATCGTCACTTGGCATAATTAATTGACAGAAGTATCTGTATTTCCACACAATCATACTGCGAAAGTTTGTTTTTAAAGCATTTCCAATACATGATTCAGTACAAAGATTCATTTCAGTGGAAATGAGATTATAAAAGCATTTTTACTGTTGCCCCCCATTAAAGTAGGAAGAGGATTGGAGACACCCCACATCACCTGGCAATGAGTACTGGTGTATTAGGAGGAGTTTCCTTTTTACCCCCCCGAGGTCTCGTGGGTGATGTACAACAACTCTCCCACTACAAAACTGAAGCACACTACAGGAGTCACAGAAGAATATCCCCCTCCCCATCCCATTCTCGCTAGATGTGCCCGCAAGGTAATTACTGGCAGCGACATGGGTTAATCACCACATCTGGGCATTTAGTAAATTACGGTAGCCACACGGACCAACATGGTGTGTGTTTATTCCTACTGCGCTTATCACACCACGGATACCCCACAGCACACTACTACACACCCACACACACACTGTCTACACCCACCATACCGCTACACGAGGGTTTAAATTTCGCAGCGCATAATGGGGGGAAAGGGGGGAGGGGTAAAACGTGGGGCGGATTCAAAGCAGTCGTGGGGTATTTAAACAACCTGCGCCTGCTCGAATCCATCATAGTGTAGTGTTTAGGACCTGCATACTAGTCATGCCGTGGTTTTAACGAAATGACCCTTACTCACGAGAATACCGACATTGAAGTATTGCCTGTGTATTTTGTCCCATTGGATGTAGCACATTGGGTATCTTTGTCGTTGTGTTGTAACATATTGCCCACGCTCAGTTAGCCCTCCTTGTGACACAAATATATGTATATTGTGTGTGTGGTGGGTTCTGGGTTTGAGCTTGCAGGGATTGTGTTCCCATATATGCGACACAAGAAACACATTCAGGCCCTTCAAACAGGGGACCCTGGTAACAATATATACTGAGTACTGAGAGAGTACTGAGAGAGTACTGAGAGTACCCCGAGGTCCCAGCTGTGCATTTGTCCCAGTGTCTCTTACTCAGCTGGGTGCCGCACAGCAATTGGAGCTCGTGGGGAATATACCCGTGAATGGTGCAGGCGTCTTACTTTGCAAAGAGCGGTGTTAGCCGTGTTATGATTAAGAAAGGAGACTGCACGGTGGACGGGATTCCCCTCCGATGTGGTTCCACGTGGCCCACTCACTGTGTCCGGACACGGGTCCCCTTTGCACGATGGTACTCTCCCCCCGGATGGGTCCGGGTAACCCTGTACGCGCTGCTCTGTCAGACCTGGGAAGGTTTCTGCCCCCGCGCGCGCTCTCTCTCATCTCGCTGGTCTCCCCGGGATGGGTCCGGGTAACCCCGGTTACATCGGTGCTGCTGGCAGACTGGGAAGTCTCTGCCCCCGCGGAGCGGTATCTCTCGCTGGCTCCCCGGGACTGCTCCTTCCCCTCTCTCTGTTCTCAGCAGCTCTCCCTCTCCCCGTGTGCTGCTCCTCCCGGACTATATATCTCTTGCCACTGGCTCTGCCACTTTCCGCTTTCTGATTCATGCTCTTCACTGTCCTATGACCCTCAACTCCTCTCACGCTATTGCAGCAGTGCAGGTCCCATCATATGCTGTGTGTGCCACACAGGGTTGACACCACACACACAATGCTACACACAGACACTTATCATCTGAACAAGACACACAGACATATACAATGATATTAAATAGATCCACATATACACCCACACACACACACACACACACACACACACACACACACACACACACACACACACACAACACACACACACACACACCACACCACACACACACACCACGACCACACACACTAACAGTCAGTCTGAGCAGAGGCACACAGACATATACAATGATATTAACTAGATCCACGTACATACAGGTACAGATAGACACACAGATATATACAATGGTATTAAATAGATCCACACACCCACACACAATGTTACACACACACACCCACACACAATGCTACACACAGACACTAACAGTCAGCCTGAACAGAGACACACACACAAAAAAAAAACCAGGAAAAGGTAGCGCTAAAATTGAAATAATGGATATATTGTAATCTGTGTACTATAGTAAGTGTAGAGTGGCGGCTGCCTGTGATATAACACTGACCCCCAGGTCAGAGAAACGACATGTGATGTGAAATATTATATCTCTGGCACCCCGCACATAACCCCAACATATAAAAGGATATATACAACCCGGATCAGATGCTGGATCAGGTGCAGGGGTGTGCTCCAAACGAGGAAGATTCGCATATAAATAAAAACAAATAGAAACATATAGCGTAGTATTGTCAGATAAATGCCACTGAATCGATGCAGTAAAACAAATAAAATAAATTAAAACAGAAAAAAAACTAAAACAAGGAGCTGAGAGAAGACAACAGGTAAAATAAATCACATTTAATATTAGAAACAATAATAGGACATAACCATAGTTAAAAACAGAAATAAAGGTCTGCTGGTGATGCTGCTGCTGGAGCTGAAGTGACCGCTTACCGGACATGAAGTGGTAATGCGCAGTGGATAAATCAGAGTGTCCCCTCTCGTGGAGTACAAACGGCTCGTGGCGTCCCCCCGTGCGGCGGATACTCCGTCTTTCAGCTCTCCCCTCGTGGCGTCTCCCTGTGCGGCGGATACTCCGTCTTTCAGCTCTCCCTTCCGTGTTCTCGCCCCTCTTGGTCTTGTAACCATAGACCTCGTGCGTAGTCAGCTCGGGGGCGGAGAGAACTGCATCCGCAGAGTCGCCAGACGGGGACCCTACCAGGCGCGTGAATGGCAGCGGCAGATTCGCCGCGTTCTGGGTATCAGACAGCGTGAGCAGTATAATCCCGTTGGTGGTGGTCACAAAAGTGAGCAGCAGGGTCAGCAGATCCCACCCGACGCGTTTCGGAAGTAGAACTTCCTTCCTCAGGGGCTGAAAAGTTAATGATTCAGTCCCTGTGAGTCCAGAAATTTATAGTCCTGATTAAAAGGTAGTGTACCTGTTGGTCAATTCTGACACGCGCAATGATGATTACAGCGCTGTTAGATGTCTCAGCTCATACAAATAAACAAAACCAAAAAACAAGTCAGTTTCGGATGTTATATTGTTATGCATATACAGTAAACTGTTTTATATATACCTTTGGTGTATTGGTTACTGTATGTGGGTCCTGTGTCAGGGTCATTCTACCCTTAGAATTCTGCACAGGTGGAGGCGCTGTATTTATGCATATTGTTCCAGAGGATACACCCCAGGCTCCCACTGGCGGAGGCTCAGGCCTCCTGTGAGCCTGACAGGTAAAGCACCACACCTGGTAATACATATAGATTCCCACACCTGTCCCTATATGCGATTGGGGGGGGGGGGGGGATATGTGTTACACATGATTTCACAACCTGGGAGTATACTCCGCATTCCGGCAATTAAAATGTTATTCGCTACACAGGTGCGTATATGTTTTGCAAGATGAGCTAAATAAAATTAAACAACCTGAAATAAACAAATGTTTATTCTCTTTCCAAAGGCGTATGCCCTGCCTGGTGTCCAATAGGGAAGCAGAACAGAAATGCAACTAGCAAAATGAGACGGCTTATAATTAGATCAGCGAACTGTCCATACAGCAGTTTCTAAGGTTAACCAGCAGTAATGGGGTGCCTATCTTATGGTGCTAAAGGCTTTTCTTACCCACAATCCCATGCTGTACTGAGCAAGGGTCTGAAATATGAAATGATAATCCTCCACACAAGGGAAGGTGCGGTAGGAAATAGCACGGTGTGGTAAGTATGAGCCTCTCTGCCCAGCAGCAATGAGAGGGATTACCTGCCCATGCTGGGGGAGACCTCCTGCCCCGGTGGGGCGTAGGCTCCTGTGTGTGACATGGAAGATGCGCTAGAAGGGACGTCCCCCTCGTTGTTAGTGGGGATGGTCACGGGGGCATGTGAGGGGTCACAGGTTCATGTGAAGGGACACGGGGGGATGTGAGGGGCCAGGGGGCATGTGAGCGGTCAGGGGGCATGTGAGGGGTCTGGAGTGTGTGTTTCCCAGCTCAGAGTGACGGGGAGATGGCGGATCCTGTGCTGTGTCTGCCCTTGGTATACAGTTGTACATATTTGAGTAATCTATTTCACATAAGCTCCTTTTTCCTTTTACTCTAATGGATATAATATCACACACACTAACTGTCTAATCACACACACCACCTGTCTAATCACACACACCACCTGTC
>WSYH01001017.1:125331-146088 GCA_036426205.1 Ascaphus truei | reverse complement strand
ACTGCAGGGATCAGTGATATAAAGCACAGCGATGCAGAGACTGCAGGTATCAGTGATATAAAGCACAGCGATGCAGAGACTGCAGGGATCAGTGATATAAAGCACAGCGATGCAGAGACTGCAGGGATCAGTGATATAAAGCACAGCGATGCAGAGACTGCAGGGATCAGTGATATAAAGCATTAGGAAATGCCTAACGGAAGATTCCCTTAATAAACCGAAAACTAGAATTGTACAATAGCACGTGTGACAATCACTACCTGTACAATCCTATTGCACTGAATGCTGGTTTTAGTGACTGTGCGTGTATCTATGCAGCAGGAGTAATACCACGCACACTGCAGCACATTCACACATTCCCTTTGTATAATAGGGCCGTTATTCAGTTTGTTTCTACATTTCACATGTACAGATGTGAGCGCTGCTGCCTGCACATAATTAAGCCGCGTGGAAGGGGGCGGAGGACAATACTGGGAGTATAAAGCTCAGATGCAAGGAATGTTATCACTGCTTGTATTACACAGATGTACGGAGAGATTGTTTGCAGCCACTGTACAGAAGGGCTCAAATTCAGTCTTACACAGAGCATGCCACAGACACACAGCAAAAGTGAAGCATTAAAATGGGTGAGAAGACAGTGTACAACTTAATTTATCGTTAATCCGAACAACATGAAGATAGACATATCGCATATGTCCTAGAGAAGATTGCTGCCCCGTCTCACAGCTGCACTTACTGTAAAAGACCTGGCACCATTCAGAACCAGTATCTAATGGGAACTGTGCAGCTGCTTTACATTCTTATAGCAGACGAGTAACAAATTGTCTGGAAAAAAACATCAAGTAAAAAAAAAAAAAAAAAAAAGGCTATAAAAACACATTTCGGTGTAAAAAAAAAAAAAAAAGCTTGATTAGTTTTTTGGTTTCAAACCATTAATGGAGAAACGTGAACTTCAGCTAAAGCTGGTAAAAACCTCAAATTAGGAAGGGAGCCTGGAGCCTCTTCAGTATACGGTTGATGAAAATTGAACAGTGTATGAGAACACCAGCTAATGTTTGTAATAGGCTTTATTCCTGCTCAGCAATTTGCAGACGCGTTCAAATCTATGGTGTGTAATTAAGACATTATCGAAGTCACTGAACTAGACACTGAGCGGATTCTGTTGTGAAAGCTTTGGAGAAACATCCGTATGTAACAGCCCCCTTCTAAACAGAAATAAATGACCCCCTATTCTGGTGCTGTGACCCCCTATTCTGGTGCTGTGACCCGCTAATCCGCCTCGTGCTGCATGAACTCATCTCTCACTTTCAACATATCCCAACACGGTTTGACATTTCTGGACACATACAATTGAAGCTTCTTGGCCAGAGAATAACATGCTTCCTCTGTTAACCGTTTAAACCCCACATGAAATAAGTTAGGGTGGGTAAAAAAGTGACAAAAATGCTGCACGTACAGCAAATAAAAATATCCCATGTGAGAACATTCACATGTCTCAGACGGGCCGGTCTGCAACCTGGCTTTCCCCGTTATATCCCAGCATGCAGTGCTTCCACTGCAGCAAGGGATTCTGGGAAATGACATGCAAATGAGCACAGTGTCACCTTATGCTTCAAATCCATTTTAACATGGGACCCCTATAAGCTTCTGCCTGCCACATTACACAGCTTTTCAGCACAGTCTGGGGTAAAGAAGTGCAGAGCCAGTAAACCTACTCACAGACAGCTGTTTCGACCTTGCACGGACAGTCCCAGGCATTACAGTGTCACTTATTCATCCTCATACACGGCACTAATACTAGAATGTGCTCTTTCTATCTGTAGGTTACAATTATTACTATTTATACTCCCCTTACATGCAACCACTTCTGGGGTGGTATCCTGGCAGCACATGTGGCATACCGCTTTGCAAGCAAAGCTGTAGTAATAATATTATACCCCAATGACGGGGTGTTACCGAGGCACAGGGAGGGAAGGTGTTGGGCTGAGATCACTAGAATGTCTGAAGCTGGGACTAAAGTCAAACTCCCTCAAGTTAAGGCAAGCTGTTTGCTTTGTGATCATTTTGTGTAAGAGATCCACCCTAACGTGTGGATCCTTAAACATCTCACTTCAAGGAAGAGGCACTGTCAGTAAACTGTGTGGAATATTAAACCCGTCCCCGCCAGAGGTGTCTGCTTGCTCTGATAGTAAAGGGGCTGATGTCTTGCCCACGCGGTGGAATGGTCAGTGGAGCCCACGCGGTGGAATGGTCAGTGGAGCCCACGCGGTGGAATGGTCAGTGGAACCCACGCGGTGGAATGGTCAGTGGAGCCCACGCGGTGGAATGGTCAGTGGAGCCCACGGAATGGTCAGTGGAACGTACACAGATCTCCCAGATCAGAGCAAGTTGTTCTAGGATTTAGATACGGAAACCTTGAAGTTTGTAGGAGTTAGTTCACCATGTACATTCCCGTGAGGACCCCAGAGGCCGCAGTAACGAGCCTCCACCAAGCAACGCCGCAGGGATTCCCAAAACTTCCCTTCCTAACCCTCTTCAAACAGCAGTGGTAAGGTCCTCTATAGGAGGACTCTCTGGGCTATCACTGCAGGGTCTTTACACACAATCCATTCGTTGGGAGAGCTGGATCATATCCCACCAGCCTGAGCCCCTTTAAAACACTGGTTAACCTTTAATTGTAGCACAAGAACAGCTCGGTTTGGCCCACGGGTCTTTCCTGGGACACTCTTAGCAAACAGGAAGAACTCTCTGACTTTAGGACAAAACATTTTATTTTGTTATCAGTTTAATATTATACATCCTTCACAAATTTATGTATTAATTTTACAGAGTCTCATACTTCATGTAAAAGATATGCGCTCAACTCCTACTTCTTCCCTAGAACAGAAGGCTGGTTTGTTTTTTCCTGCCAGAGAGATCGTACTAGACTCGGCTGTGCACCGCACGACTGAGCTTTCTGGCAGGAAAATGGTTAAAGTTATTCTGTAAGTGAGGTAACCTTTTTCACAGTACAATTTTCTTCAAGTTTTTAAAGAACTAAATTTGTATTTTGTTAAAATAAAAAATAAAAAGTAGGAAAAAAAAGAAAAGAAAAAAAATGTTCTTTACAAAGGATTTCCCCCGGTCAAAGAAAAGAAGGAACTTCTCTGACAATCTGTACTGTCCCATCAAAATAAGTTAGGCGGTTTTAAAAAAAGGAGTAGTGGGGAACCGGATATGTGGGGAATTTCATAACTGGCAACAGAACCATTCTCTTGGGGAGACCTAGGGAGAGAAGAAAGGGAAACGCATCACGTATTGGGTTACATGTGCAATACATCTGCCAGCTATCTTTACAAACAATATCTATCTCCAGAGGAGACCGAACACGTGTGCAACAGGAATGTTATTCTTTTTTTAGGGTCCATTAAGTGGGACCACACCTTTATAGATCTTGTTTTAAGCATTTCAACAACTTGAAATGTTCTTGGTTTACAAAACACACATTTAACATGATAAATTACCCGAGTGACCGAGGCGTTACTAAAAACAAACTCTATAAAGTTTTAGCCACACATTGTGTAAGTTATGGTGGGTAAAAATAAGTGATCAAAAGTCTTCACGTCACGACGTTTGTATTTGTATATCGATCTATGTGATCTCACAGCATTTTCTGTATATAGGAGACAGCAAAGCAGAGCAAACTCTTTCTCTTCTAGGTACATGTATAACACGGACTTCACACCAGTATATCCCAGTTGCACACCAACCTCATTTCAAGGAACCACAAGGGCAATTTAAATGTTATTTTCTAATCATCCGTCCTACTTTTATTAGGATTAAAAATAAATAAAACACTAAGACTTGTTGTTGTTTCTGGATTGTACGTGTGATGGGAAGATCAGAGCACCGTACTTTGGTATCTTATTAAGAGGGTGGTTACCGCTCGCTCCCCGACTAATCCCAATATTGGGTGCTATATCAGTGTTATGGGGTGGAGGGGGGTTAGTGCGACACCCTTTGTTGGTTCTTTGCAATGAGTGACTGGCTAACATTTAATATGGAGAGGAGCCGGCAGTTAGAATCGGGGCACAGCAACAGATGAATGTGCGAGTTACTGGGGAGGAACATGTGGGTGACACTGGAAGGAATGATTGTACGGGAATATATAGTTATATAGTGTACTCACGCTGATAACACTTAGGGTTGTGCGTCTATCCCTGTACTGTAATAACCATCAGATAGTCCTAGAAAATCTTTTAAACACCTCTGGGTATGCTTTGGTGTATATAGCGGCAGTTCAGACACTCACATCCCAAACAGTCTTATATTGTACATACCATAAGCAGTGGCTGCAGTGCTGTACGCATAGGGGGCACCGTACCCTAAAAATAAAATAGTGCAAATATTACACACTCTATATAGTTTAGAGCAGCTCTAAAACCACAAACAGGTCTCCTGGCCGTGACCCCACGCCCGATACTATCCAGCCCCTGGGATTATTATGTGGCATAGAGTAACAACAACCTATGGAGAGCAGAAATGTATTGGAATAGCACACAGGATAAATGGGACAAACAGCAGGTTCTGTACATCAGCCCAGGAAAATGTACAGGGCTTCCCGGGGAAAAACACAGTGTGTATAGTGTGCGTCCAATATATTACCCCTACTGTACGAATCAAACTGTATACAGAGCCTCATGTTACCCTGCGTGTCACACTGTATGTATGTATGTATGTCTTTATTTATATAGCGCCATTAGTGTATATAGCGCTTCACAGCAGTAATACATGTGATAATCATATAAATAACAAATAATACAAGTAACAGATCATGGGAATAAGTGCTTCAGACATAAAAGTAACATTTCGGAAGAGCAGTCCCTGCTCCGAGGAGCTCACAATCTATTTGGTAGGTAGGAAGAACGTACAGAGACAGTAGGAAGAATTCTGGTAAGTGCGTCTGCAGGGGCCAAGGTTAATGTATCATGTGTCCAGTATAATCCACGGTGCTACTCATATGCTTCTTTAAGCAAATGTGTCTTATAGGTGGCTAGAGAGGGTGCTAATCGGGTATTGAGGGTGAGGGCATTCCAGAGGTGCGAGGCAGTCAGGGGGAAAGTTTTTAGGCGGTAGAGGGCTTTAGATACAAAGGGGGTAGAGAGAAGACATCCTTGAGCTGAACGCAAGATTCGGGATGGTGCATAACGAGAAATTAGGGCTGAGATGTAAGGAGGGGCAGAAGAATGTAAAGCTTTAAAAGTGAGGAGAAGAATGGAGTGTGAGATGCGGGATTTGATAGGAAGCCAGGAGAGGGATTTCAGGAGGGGAGACGCTGAGACAGATCTAGGAAAGAGTAGAGTGATTCTGGCAGCAGCGTTAAGGATAGATTGTAGGGGAGACAGGTGAGAGGCAGGAAGGCCGGACAGCAGGAGGTTACAGTAATCAAGACGGGAGAGAATGAGGGCCTGAATCAGAGTTTTAGCAGTTGAGTAACAGAGGAAATGGCGTATATTTGCAATATTGCGGAGGAAAAAACAACAGGTTTTAGAAACGTTTTGAATGTGATAGAGGAGTTGAGTGTGAGCCCCAAGCAGAGTGCTTGGGCTACTGGGTAAATGATGGTACTTCCAACAGTAATGTGAAAGGAGGTAGTAGGGTCAAGTTTGGGATGAAGTATAAGGAGCTCTGTTTTTGCCATGTTAAGTTTAAGTCGACTGAGGGCCATCTAGGATGATATAGCACAGAGACATTCAGAAACTTTGGTCTGTACAGCAGGTTAAACAAAAAAGGCCTGCCACTCAACCTATTTTTAAGGTACCTGTATAGATCTAATGTAAAGGTGGTGCATAAGGGAATTGAGCTATGTATGATCCAAAAACTTTGTGAATCCCTCTCGGGTTCACAAGAAAGAATCCCTCTGATTTGCACTATCCCTATATAGAAATGTATGTTGCAGAATTATCTGCAGAGTACAATACTCAATATTTTGACTATTGTACTCTGCAGATAATTCTGCAACATACATTTCTATATAGGGATAGTGCAAATCAGAGGGATTCTTTCTTGTGAACCCGAGAGGGATTCACAAAGTTTTTGGTCTGTACGGCAAGTGTAAGGTCAGGGGTTGAAAAGTAAATTTGAGTGTCGTCAGCATAGAGGGGATATTTAAACCCAAGAGATGTGATTAGGTCACCTAGAGAAAGTGTGTACAGAGAAAAGAGAAGAGGTCCCAGGACAGAGCCCTGGGGTACCCCCACAGAGAGACCAATAGAGGAGGAGGTGTTCGCAGAAGAGACACTGAAAGTACGATGGGAGAGGTAAGAGGAGATCCAGGATAGAGCTTTGTTACAAATACCAAGAGTATGGAGAATGTGAAGGAGAAGAGGGTGGTCCACGGTGTCAAATGCTGCAGAGAGGTTGAGTAATATGAGCAGAGTGTAATGACCTCTGTCTTTGGCAGCATGGAGGTCATTAGTTATTTTACTGAGGGCTGTTTCCGTGGAGTGAGCAGTGCGGAAGCCAGATTGTAGAGGGTCTAGGAGAGAATAGGTGTTGAGAAAATGGAGCAAGCGAGAGAATACAAGACGTTCAAGGAGTTTAGAGGCAAAAAGCAGGAGGGAGACAGGTCGATAGTTAGAAAGACAGGTAGGGTCATGCTTGCTGTTTTTGAGTATACAGAGCCTCATGTTACCCTGCGTGTCAGGCTGTATACAGAACCTCATGTTACCCTGCAAGTCAGGCTGTATACAGAGCCTCAGGTTACCCTGCGAGTCACACTGTATACAGAGCCTCATGTTACCTTGCGTGTCACACTGTATACAGAGCCTCATGTTACCCTGCGTGTCACACTGTATACAGAGTCTCATGTTACCTTGCGTGTCAGGCTGTATACAGAGCCTCATGTTACCCTGCGTGTCAGGCTGTATACAGAACCTCATGTTACCCTGCGTGTCAGGCTGTATACAGAGCCTCATGTTACCCTGCGTGTCAGGCTGTATACAGAGCCTCATGTTACCCTGCGTGTCAGGCTGTATACAGAGCCTCATGTTACCCTGCGTGTCAGACAACATACAGAGCCTAATGCTATAGCCTCTTGTACCTGCTGTTAAGTATCCTGGAGCTGCTGCTGCTCCAACAAACGGTCCACGTGTGAGGGCGATACGTCCCCTTCCTCGAGCCGCCTGGACAGCTGCTGACACGGGCGTGGAGACCACTCCTTTTGTCTAAGATCACAAGATAAGATGCAAAGTTACACCAGGAGAAGATGCCACGTTACATCAGGGGAAGATAAGATGCCACGTTACATCAGGGGAAGATAAGATGCCATGTTACATCAGGGCAAGATAAGATGCCACGTTACATCAGAGGAAGATGCTGCTTTATTATTAACTCCATCATTGAACAATACGATGGGAAGCGGTTTGGCTTTCCTTCCAGTCTGAGTTTCATGGTAAAATAATAGCTGTTCAGTTGCATCCACAAGACCTCACTTCCCCGTTCAATGCATAAAAATCTCACATTTTTTATCACCTTTTATAAACAGCGGAGAGAAACTGTTCCGAAAACCGGACTTTTCAGAAACCAGCTTCATGCAGCCAAGAGCAAATAAAGACGCTCAGTAAGACATGCATAGCATAGTCAGCACCGGAGGACAGGCAGAGGCCTCAAGATGGGCCGTCACCCACATAAGGGCTGATGTGCCTCAGGGGTTTAGGAGCCAAGATGGCCGGCTCTCCTCCCCCCCTCCCCCCCCCCAAAGGATTCAAATTTTGCACGTGTGTCAATGAGGGAGGGCCAGGGGGGCGATTTAGGGGGGGATTCGAGCGGGCACAGGGTATTTAAACCCTGCACCTGCCCGAGTACAGCACTAATTTCCTGTTGTATCACTGGCACAAGTCTTAGGAAGCAGAGCTCTAACGTATGCGGTTAGGCCGAGATTGCCAGAAGGGGGAACAGGTGTAGGTGAAGAACAGGGCAGTTTGGAGAAGGACTCCCACCAGATGATACAGAGAATAGGGCGGTTTGGAGAGGGCTCCCGCCAGATGATCCCGAGAGCAGAGAGGTTTGGAGAAGGGCTCCCGCCAGATGATCCCGAGAGCAGAGAGGTTTGGAGAAGGGCTCCCGCCAGATGATCCCAAGAGCAGAGAGGTTCGGAGAAGGGCTCCCGCCAGATGATCCCAAGAGCAGAGAGGTTCGGAGAAGGGCTCCTGCCAGACGACAAGACTATTGGCTGGCTGACCTTTTATTTTCAAATGTTGTAAAAGTAATAAAGCTGTGACTTAAACTTCTGTCAGAGCTCTTAAACAGGAAGCACAAAAACATATTAATAGGCTAAATATAAGAAGACTCACGGAGGAAAGTGCGCTGCCATAGAGGGCATGAAGAAACAGTCAAATACCAATGGGATGTTCTAGAGCCATCACAAGGCTACTGGGAGGGAAACCTTCTTCCCAGAGTTGGAACAGTTTGAAGCCCCTCCTACCAAATGTCCCATCTGCTGATGAGAACCTCCAGATGGTAATTCTTACAGTAGTAATGTGTATAAAAACAAGACCCCTGCTTTACACATTTCCTGGCAGAGGCCTGAGCTTTTTCTGTCTGTGAAGTTGCGACGTCCCTTGTAGAGTGGGCCTTTAGTCCTACTGGAGGTTTTTCTCCTGCTATTCTATATGCCTCAAATATAGCTCCCCTAACCCATTCCATGTATGGAAGCTATAGAGGCTGCCCGACCCTTCTTGGGTCCATCAGAAAGGACAAACAACCGAGAGGCTTTCCTACCATCAGTCCTTTGCATATGTTTGAGCCCTAACTATATCCTGATTGATATGAAAGTCTGATACTACTTTGGCTTGAAACTATAAGACAGTCCTTAACAGGATCTTATCCTGGGGTACAATGGAAGTGAACTGGGGCTCTCCCTTTACACAATGTTTGAAACTGAACAGAAGAATAAGGTCAAAAATAAATATACATATACCACACTTCAAATGCTCAGTGTCTGCTGCTCAACCCCTGGAAAAGGATCTTCCCACGGTCCTCAAGAAAACATAGGTAGAAAGAGAGACAGAGGGGCGCAGACAAGGGTCAGAGTTAATATCAGACCAGTAGTTGAAAACACATACAATAGTGAACCAATGGTTAAGAGCACAGGGGTGATAAGAGTATAACACAATATGTACTCACACGGGCCTGTGTGGTACTGAGTAGTACTATAGGTATCTTTATTTTCTTTCTTCTTGCTAGTCAGTCATGCTCCTTCTCCCTCTATACATCATGGATGGGCCACTCAGGGCGCATGTAGTGGAAGACAGCGCCACACGGATGAATAAAAATATGTTTATTTGGCAAGGAAAGTGAGACAACAATTCACTCACATGTAAAAAACTGCTCAGGGACGCCGACGTCAACCTCCCGCTCTCCGGTGCAGTGTGCCTGATGAAGGATTCAATTATCCGAAACGCGTTGTGTGTGCAGAGACCTGGACCAGAAGTTGTGTGTCTGCTCGAGGACACTGTAGCTGGTGCCTGCCCTGACGGTCAACAGTCCTGTAGACCGGACGCGGCGAACAAGAGCACACTGCACCGGAGAGCGGGAGGTAGACGTCGGCGTCCCTGAGCAGTTTTTTACATGTGAGTGAATTGTTGATCTAAAATTTTCTGGTCTAGTTCCCATTCTCCTGGGTGAATGGAATGATTGCCGAGAATGTCGGCTTCGTACTTTCTGACTCCTGACGAAGGCTGCAGAGATGCATGGGATTTCTCTCTCTCGTCTCAGTGTAGGATTCTGGTGGCTCCTGAAAGAACTCTCGGACTCATTGTTTCCTGTTGTCGGTTTATATATGCTACTGCAGCGACATTGTCGGATAGTATCCTTAAAAGGGAACCCCTCAATGAGGCCTGAAGAGCTTGAATAGCATAAAATATAGCTCAAACTTCCAATACATTGATTGGCAGACATCTTTCTTGATGTGACCAGAGCCCTTAGATCACCTGATCTTGACAAACTGCACCCCAACCTGAGGCTTACGTCTGTGTTCAATACTGTTCAGACCAGAGGTATCAAAGACTTCACCTTGCGCAAGTTGTTGACTGAGGTCCAACATTGTAGACTGAGCTTTCTGCTTGGTAACAATACTAGCTTGAGTTCTGGAGTTAAATGTAGGTGTCCCCCACAACTGAGGAAATGTCTTTGAAATGGTCTGAGGTGGAAAGTAAACCAAGGCACCGTCTGTGCCTGAATTTTGAAGTTCTATTATGTGCATGAATTGAACCCTTCATGGTCGCACGAGGCTTCTGAACAATGAGACCTCCTTTGTAATCTTACACCCAGTGATCCAGAAATCCTGCCAGTCTGCCCCTACCCGGCTTTGTATTCTGGACCGGGGCCCAGTGCCCTTCAGCGGTCTTGCCACTTGATGGTCCCCCGTGAAGCTGGTTGACCAGAACGGCCCCAGGTTTGCTGTTACCTTGAATTCCAATTCCGATTTTAAGTTTTCCCTGGTCTATAAGACGTTGCATCCTGAAAACCTTGTCTTGAAGGCCTGACGAGTGATGAAAGCTGTAACGTTCTCTGCTGGGTTAAAACTTGATTTCTCTCTCCAGCCATCTTGGAAATAATATTATCCAGTGGTTCTCTGAAGAGATAAGCGTCTCCATAAGGTAAAGACACTAGTCTATTCTTGGGCAAGACGTCCATCGCCCATGTTTTGAGCCATAGCGCTCTTCGCACAGCTATAGTATATGCGGAGGACCCAGCTGCAAGCCTGATGACGTCTATGGAATGTCAAACAAAAAGTCCATTGAATCTCTAAGGCCTCGGACATGGTAGCAATGACAGCGCTCAGCAGCGCTGACGCTCATGCTCTCCTGCTCAAGCAGGAGTTTTTTTCTGTCCCTGCATGAGCGTCGGTGTGCGCGCTTTTGTGCCGGGTGGGAGCCGGGCAGAGGCGGGACGGGAGACGGGGCTAGTGCGCCACGTCACGGACTGCCATTGGCTTTTGGCAGTCACGTGACCGGCCCTCCGCTTTCCTCAGCGGGAAAACTTAAATTTCCCTGTCGGCTGCAATTCCACACGCCTCCGCACGCCTGCGGAAGCGCCGACTAAAGCCGTGGTGATAGGGATAATGTTTCCTCTCAGCACGGCTCAGCGTGCCTCAGCACGGTCTTTTTGACCATGGCCATGTCACCAGCTCACCAAGCATGAGCGATCGCTGTCCTGCAACATTTTTAGAGCAGGAGTGGGGGGGCGTGGCTATTAGGGGAGGGGGCGTGTCATTGGCTGAATAGGCGCTGTCTGTGTATCTCTCTCTCTCTCTCTATATATATATATATATATCCAGTGGTTGACAAATCACCAAAAAATCTACTCGCCACCTAGTACCTAACGTGTGCTGCTTGGGCCTATATATATATATATCTCTCTCTCTCTCTCTCTCTCTCTCTCTCTCTCTCTCTATATATATATCTATATATATATATCTATATCTATATCTCTCTATATCTATATCTCTCTCTATATATATCTATCTATCTCTCTCTATATATATATATATATATCTATCTCTCTCTCTATATATATCTATCTCTCTCTATATATATATCTATCTCTCTCTCTCTATATATATATCTATCTCTCTCTCTCTCTCTATATATATATATATATATATATATATATATATATATATATATATATATATATATCTCTGTTATTTCTCACCTGTAGAGTGTTTGTGCTATATACTGCGGAGCCCATCTTGTTATTACTCACCTGTAGAGTGTTTGTGCTATATACTGCGGAGCCCCCGTTGTTATTACTCACCTCTAGGGTGTTTGTGCTATCTGCTGCGGAGGCCCCCGTGTTATTGCTGGAGTTTGAGGAGACCGTCTCATTCTTGCCTTCGGTATCCGATTTCTCATCTGAACTGAGACATTCCATATCTGTGTCAAGCCCGGTTGGGTAACCCATAGCTTGCAAAACCTGCGCAGAGCAACACATGAAAGTCAAGAGGACAGCATGACTTTACCTGTAACTGTGCCTCAGATTCATGTGAGAACCTGCCACACAGCACGAGAGCACCGCGTCCCGAGATACACCATGTGCATCTTATTAATATAATACATGTATTCATCTCTGCGGATATAATGAAAAGAACGTATGAATTCTTGCTGCACACCAAAATGTGACGTAACGAAATGATACATTTACCGGTGCTCCTTTAGTCCCAGCGAAGACCTGTATTTCGTCCAGAGTATCCACAGTAATTTGATGGACAAGGGCACACGGATTTGAATGAAAAATAATTTATTGTGCCATAAATAACAACGTTTCGGCCTGCTGGCTAAGCCACTTTACTTGAGAAAGGCCAGCAGGCCGGAAGGTTGTTATTTATGGCACAATAAATTATTTTTCATTCAAACCTGTGCGCCCTGGTCCATCAAATTACTGTGGATGTAATGACACATGCATGTGTGGCTGGTAATGACCTCCTGCTAGGAGGCTGTACCATGTAACCCCTGACCTTTCAAAGAAAACCTGCATCTGCCCCTCTATCTCTGCATAGCACCCTCTCCTGCACGTCACTTATACCCCACAAGTATCTAATTAGTAACTGTTTAAGCTTTACTCTCCTGACTTAGGACAGACGTGATCCCTGGTGGACAGACGGGGAGAGAAAGTGTGTCCATGCTCTGACCATGCTTAGTGATCCTGCACTGAGCCACCAGGGACCCTGCTAGCAGTGGATAGGACGGGGGCTTTGTACTGATATGCTGCTGGTACTCAGCATTCAGACTGGGAGGTAAGTGGCTGCTGTCTCAGTGCCGCAGTTGCGAGTCGGTGGTTTTGCAGACTGACCTTCACTGCTACGTGAAGCTTGGCTGTTTTCTTTGACGGCCCGGAGGCTTCATGCAGTGTGCCGTCTACATCCACGGACATCGTGAAGACCGGTGCGTGGACTGGACCTGACTGAGACAGGAGCTTGTATTGCAGCCCGGGCCGGATCTGGTTCAGTCTCATCAGTGCATTCATTGGCTGGTTAGTGTCTATGGCTTTGTTGTCTAAAACTGGGGATGGGGAGTAGAGTTATAATGAGATATATATGGTGCAATCTGGGATTCCGCATTCTTTCTCCTTTGCTACTAGAGCACCATGTCACACACGCAATGAGATCCTGGTAACAGCCTGTCACACACGCAATGAGATCCTGATTACAGCCTGTCACACATGTAATGAGATCCTGGTAACAGCCTGTCACACACACAATGAGATCCTGGTTACAGCCTGTCACAAATGCAATGAGATCCTGATTACAGCCTGTCACACACGCAATGAGATCCTGATTACAGCCTGTCACACACGCAATGAGATCCTGATTACAGCCTGTCACACACACAATGAGATCCTGGTAACAGCCTGTCACACACGCAATGAGATCCTGGTAAAAGCCTGTCACACACACAATGAGATCCTGGTAACAGCCTGTCACACACGCAATGAGATCCTGATTACAGCCTGTCACACATGCAATGAGATCCTGATTACAGCCTGTCACACACACAATGAGATCCTGGTTACAGCCTGTCACAAATGCAATGAGATCCTGGTTACAGCCTGTCACACACGCAATGAGATCCTGGTTACAGCCTGTCATACACGACAAATCAACATGCTTATTACATGCAGACCGACAAATTTTTAACATGCAAAGCAAGGGGTTAAAATACATTCCTTATAGATGCAGCAATTTTGTGCTTGCTCCAGTGATTGTGACACATAACACAAAGAAAGGAATCAATCTCTTTGTAGTAGTTAAATTTTTGGGAGTATACAAAACGATCCCTATTCTTTCTGGTGATGAATCTGGAATGGCGAGTCTATTTATTAATAATACTTTACATGTAAAAGAATGAAGGCTGTTCCTGAGCTGTGTATCTCCATATATCCCTAGTGACCAGCACGGCATCTTGTGTGTTTCAGGATGATCTGCGGTGTGGCGTTAGGTGAACTTCTGGAGCGGTAATGAGGATGCGAGTACCTTACATTCCCAGTCCCGTGTGACCTCCTTACACCTTGGCACACGCAACCATACACACGCAATGAGATCCTGGTTACAACCCGGCACACACAACCATACACACGCAATGAGATCCTGGTTACACCCCGGCACACGCAACCATACACAAGCAATGAGATCCTGGTTACACCCCGGCACACGCAGTCACACACGCAATGAGATCCTGGTTACACCTTGGCACACGCAACCATACACACGCAATGAGATCCTGGTTACACCCCGGCACACGTAACCATACACACGCAATGAGATCCTGGTTACATCCCGGCACACACAACCATACACACGCAATGAGATCCTGGTTACACCCCGGCACACGCAGTCACACACGCAATGAGATCCTGGTTACACCCCGCAACACCGCAGTCACACACGCAATGAGATCCTGGTTACACCCCGGCACATGCAGGCATACACATGCAATGAGATCCTGGGACGATGCGCAGCTGCCGGGGGACGATGCACAGCGGGCGGGGGACGATGCGCAGCGGCCGGGGGGGACACACACATACTTTTGCGCAGGTTGCGTCTCATCTTCTTATTTGGGTCTTTATCATCACATGACCCGTCATCAAATGGTCTCTTCAGGCTGGAACCTACAGGAGAAAAAAGGAACACGTCAGGTGAATTTTAGGATTACAAGCACAATATGAAACCTACAATGAAAACACAAACAGGTGCGTGGACAGAATATCCAGGCTTCATCCCTTTCCATACTCCTCCTTACAGCATTAATACCTCCGCTAGAAATACTGCACAGAAATCACTGGAATCTCAACACACTGCAGCCTGATCCAAGGGCCCCCCCAGAGTCCAGAGGACTATAGTTATATATCGCTAGCCATTATCTCCATCAACAATAACGCAGGATCTCTATTACCTTCGTCATCACTAATCACTTTCATTATTGTCAATATCTCCTAAATCCACTCGGGTTAAAGTCACCTTTAATAACCCAATCCTGCTTTACCTGTGAGAAAGACCCTTCCAAATCCCACATCCTATAACTTGGTATTACGAATGACGATCCATGTTCCTGCTCTTACTCACCTTCTCTGTCTGTGTTTGACCAGGAATATTTCTGGAGAGGTTTGTTAGATGGAAGGGGGTCCATCTGAAGGACTTTATATATCTGCCCAAAGGCTAATAAACGCAAGGCGTGCTGCATGGGACGGGACAGAGACAATTGTAATTAAAAACAGATAGAAATTGCCCACAGTATTAATGGAAACACAAGAGGAAATCGACGGCAATGCACGGCATGACTTGTCCCATGTCTAATGGCCCTGGAGTGACTTCTTAAAGAAACGATGTAAGGTGGTCTGCTGCCGGAGGATTTGGGGGTGAACGAGGCCGAGCTGACGGATATAGGCAGTGCCATTAGAGCATGTTTCCCCAGCACCAGAATGAAGTAAGAGAGGTGCTGGCATGGAGAAGCCAGCAACACAGAGACCAGAAAGACTGGACAATGGGACAAACACATTAGAAGATGCTGCTGTAACTTGTCTATAGGTGACTGCTCACAAGGTCATTCAATGTCAACTTCCCAATTGTCTGCATTTGCAGGGACTCTTAAATCAGCTACATATAGGAATGACTACAAAGTCTCGGGGGAAATACACTGTGACCCAACAGTTCACGCGAGAAGACAAGTATTTCCCCCTTCCTTGAAACGGCCATACAATAATGGGTTACCTAATGAATGATATATAACACAATAATTAGCCGTGTGCTGCCTGTCTGTCCTTTCAGGTCCTTTCACAGAATACTCTCTCTTCGGTCTTTAGACAAAGGGGACGGCCGCAGGCTTAGTCGTCAGAGTTAATGATGTATCCAATATTAATTGGGATTCTTAAAGCAGAACAAGTTTAAGATGCTCGGTACTCATACTCTGTGTTGCTCTATATTGCAGCGTGTTGCCTTTCTGAGGACTATCTTTAATGACATGAAGAGATTGCTGATTACAATCCTGCATTAGTTATAAAGCTTTATGGGCAGTGAGAGGTCACAAAGAATAAACTGGACAGGAGGAGATGTGAGAGGAGGGCAGGGTAAAGGGGCAGGGTAAGGGGGCAGGGTAAGGGGGCAGGGTAAGGGGGCAGGGGATCTCCTCTCATTCCCGTGTCTTGGGCAAGTACCATGCGTAAGAGAACATCATTAGGAAAAGATTTACAGATAAAAGTGGCTTGGCTGTTTTGCATATAAACGCGATCTGCTTTTATCTTGATGGAGACTCAGGAGGGAACACATATTAATGCTGCAGACCAAACAATATTCCTACATGTGTGTTTTATTAATAAATCAGTTCCGTACGATGAGAAAATACCTTTTTTTTTTAAATTTAACAACAACAACCCTGAATGACATTTTGAATGTATAATAATGTAACAAGCATTTTTTGTTCCTATATAGCAACCATTTACAAAGTCACATCCCCTTCCTCTTCTGAAACAGGCTCTAGCACACCCCTTTTTGAGCCCTGCCCTCTCTCTAGCAGTGCACCAATTGTATCTAGTGACTGCCTGGTCACATGATCTTCCCCACAGAACTTTGCATCTTTGGTCCTCTTCTGCTGCACTGACAGCCATTTAGTGAAAACCCCCGAGCCGAATCTTCGCCGATCGATCACAGAAGAATGGATTGATAGGCAACTTGGCTAATCACTTATTGTGTGGATTGTATTGATGCACATATTAAAGGGGGGGACGAGGACGGAGCTTGGACTGCAGCTTTAACAAACACTCAGGTAAACACATTGTGGTTGACATTAAAGACATAAGCAAACCTGCAGGGGGCACGTGTAATTGCTGCAGCTAATGTGTTTTGACTGCATGACAGATTAGCTTCCTAACAGGTCGGGGGAAAGAGTCCAGGTAAGATTTGACAGGCAGAGATTTCTCAGTGTATAAATAGTGAAGAGGTGGTGTGCAGAGGAACAGCAGAACGTGAGAAGCAGCTTTCTGCACTGCGATGTGCTGGGGACCAAATAACAGCGCTGAGAAAACAGACACTGTCACAGGTTTGCAAGAGTCTGAACAACCAAACAATTTGCGGCAATTTTATGTACGATAAAAACCGCTAGTTAAAAAATGGTATTTAATAAGTATGCAGGTAAAAAAATACCTTCATTAACATATACAGAGTTAAAAGGTGAGTGTAAGCATCCTTTTGTAGTCCTTATTTCATATGGGAAAGTGTCTTTACTAATAATGGGTGTATTTATATGATTTATACATTTATTAAGTAGCACATATCTAACTTGATCAGAGGGAGAAAGTGACCTGCTGCAGAAAACGTAGTGCCATTACCTGAGGCTGGAATCAAACACACAAGCCTTATTCTAACAACTTCCACGTTATGACCCTGATTCTGCGCTCGATTATTTCCAATCCGAGTTCTTAAAACTCTGCGATACCCATGCTCCACTACGCAAAATAAGGGTACGGGGGGCCCACCTTCCATGGGTTAAAACTGACCTTATTGCACTCTACCAGTTCAGGGATACCTTGTGGAAAAGCCACAAAGTAACTGGCACTACCAAGGATCTCAATCACTACAGATGCCTGCAGAATATGTGCACAAGGCAAACAAGGCATGCAAAAGCACAATATTACTCTGACAATCTCCACCAGAATACATCAAACCCAGCTAACTTCTGCAAGGTTATCAACAACATATTCCAGCCTTCTAACCATTAACAACCAAGTAATATCACTAAGGGGGATATTACTCTGACAACCCCCACTGACATTGCAAATGCATTCAATGATTACTTTGTGGGGTGTGCCACTAACTTATTAGCGAAACGCAGCCCAAACAACAAACAAGAATCTCATCCTGGGAGTACCCCTATAGTCCCACCCCCTCCCAACACTGCCCACAATTTTCAATTTGGCCCAGTATCTGAAGAGGAGATTACACAAGCGCTCCTCAAACTAAAACTAAGCAGCCAATGCGGACCTGACTTACTACAATCTAGGTTCCTACGACTTGGTGCCCCAGCCATTGCCAAACCAATTGCTTCCATAGTCAACTCTATCCTATCTGATGGCCATATCCCTAAGACCTGGAAAACTGCCAGAGTTGTCCCAATCTTCAAAAGTGGGGACAAAAACACTGTCTCCAAACTACAGGCCAATCTCACTTCTCCCAATTCTATCCAAAGTCATGGAAAATGTGTCCACTCCCAATTAAGCGATTACTATACCAAGACAAATTTCCCTAGCCAATTCCAATCTGGCTTTCGTCCCAAACACTCCACCGTAACTACCCTGCTAAAAGTTTGCAATGAAATCCAGTGTGGAATGGAACGGGGACAACTCACTGGTGCAGTATTCCTAGATTTTGCAAAGGCTTTTGATACTGTTGATCACGCTATCCTGCTTAACAAACTCCAGTGCTATGGAATAGGAAAGCATGCTTTAAACTGGTTTCAGTCCTACCTATCAGGAAGATCCCAACATGTGTCCATCTCAGGCTCTAACTCCAACCCCCTGGATATCACCTGTGGTGTCCCGCAAGGCTCTGTTCTGGGGCCCCTACTCTTCTCAGTGTTCATTAATGATCTTCCCACAGCTTGTAAGGAAGCCTCAATACACATGTATGCAGACGACACAATCCTATAAGCACACAGCCAAAGCCTCTCTGACCTTCAACACATACTTCAGTCTGACTTTTTGAGACTCGAAAAATGGATTTCCCAAAACAAACTGTTTTTAAACACTGACAAGACTGTAACAATGGTATTTGGGACCAAAACCACATTTTTAAAGCTTCCAGCAACTGAGCTCCAGATAAGAACCAACACTAACACCACCCTAACCCCTGTCACTAGTTTTAAATACCTGGGCATATGGTTTGACTCCCACTTAACATTCGGGATGCACATTGATACCCTGACAACCAAGACATATGCCAAACTAGGGGTACTTTACAGGACCAAATCCTCCCTAAGTCTCCTGGTCAGAAAGCGTATCGCACAGCAGATGCTAATGCCAATTATTGACTATGGAGACATAGTATATGGCTCGGCACCTCAAACCCACTTAGCAAACTTGACACCCTCTACAATTCAATTTGTCGTATTGTTCTCCAATGCAACTATAACACACATCACTGCGAAATGCTCAAAGAACTAGATTGGTCATCACTCGAGTCTAGGCGCAAAGTTCACCTTTCCTGTCTTGTCTTCAAATTCTTATGGGCAAGCTACCCAGCAACCTGAACAAGCTCCTCACCCCTACCACATGCAGCACCTATCATCTGAGATCAGACTCCAAAAGACTGTTCATGGTCCCAAGGCTCAACAAAGTATCCGGACGTTCCTCCTTCTCTTACCATGCACCCCAAAACTGGAACAACCTACCAGAGACTCTCACATCCACCACCAGTTTAAGTTCTTTCAAATCTAAGGCTGTCTCATATTTTAATCTGGTCTGTAACTGTTTCATACGCCCATAATATATATTTTCTTTAACTGTGCATGCAATGTCTTGTATATAATGTATACCCTGTTCATTTATGTAACTGTATTTTAACTATGTATTATTTGTCTTAACTCTGTGCCCAGGAAATACTTGAAAATGAGAGGTAACTCTCAATGTATTACTTCCTGGTAAAATATTTTATAAATAAATAAATGGGTGATCAATAGTGATCCACCTCAGACTGACCCCTGTGTGATCCACCTCAGACTGACCCGTGTGTGATTCAGCTCAGACTGACTCCTGTGCATGTGTGATCCAGCTGAGACTGACCCCTGTGTGTGTGTGTGATCCAGCTCAGACTGACCCGTGTGATCCAGCTCAGACTGATCCCTGTGTGTGTGTGATCCAGCTCAGACTGACCCCTGTGTGTGTGATCCAGCTCAGAATTACCCGTGTGTGTGATCCAGCTCAGACTGATCCCTATGTGTGTGTGATCCAGCTCAGACTGACCCGTGTGTGTGATCCAGGTCAGACTGACTCCTATGTGTGTGTGATCCAGCTCAGACTGACCCCTGTGTGTGTGATCCAGCTCAGACTGACCCGTGTGTGTGATCCTGCTCAGACTGACCCCTGTGTGTGTGATCCAGCTCAAACTGACCTCTGTGTGTGATCCAGCTCAAACTGACCCGTGTGTGTGATCCAGCTCAGAATTACCCGTGTGTGTGATCCAGCTCAGACTGACCCCTGTGTGTGTGATCCAGCTCAGACTGACCCCTGTGTGTGTGTGATCCAGCTCAGACTGACCCCTGTGTGTGTGTGATCCAGCTCAGACTGACCCCTGTGTGTGTGATCCAGCTCAGACTGACCCATGTGTGTGATCCAGCTCAGACTGACCCCTGTGTGATCCAGCTAAGACGAGACTTACCCGGTGTGTGTGGTGTGGCCACGACTGACCGGTGGACAGCTTCAGTGTCGTGGTGTGATCCACTCAGACTGACCCCTGTGTTTGTGTCCCCACTCAGATTCCCGTTAGTGTGATCCAGCTCAGACTGACCCTGTGTGTGTGTGATCCGCTCAGACTGACCATGTGTGTGTATCCAGCTCATACTGACCCCTTGTGTAGTTGTGATCCAGCTCAAAACCCCCCTGACCGCTGTGTGTGTGATCCACTCAGACTGACCCGTGTGTGTGATCCGCTCAGACTGACCCCTGTTTGGTGATCCGCTCAGACTGACCCTGTGTGTGTGTGTGTAGGTCCGCTCAACTGGACCCCTGTGT
>WSYH01001017.1:22803-125325 GCA_036426205.1 Ascaphus truei | reverse complement strand
TGTGTGTGATCCAGCTCAGACTGACCCCTGTGTGATCCAGGTCAGACTGACCCCTGTGTGTGTGATCCAGCTCAGAATGACCCCTGTGTGATCCAGCTCAGACTGACCCGTGTGTGTGATCCAGTTCAGACTGACCCCTGTGTGTGATCCAGCTCAGACTGCCCCCTGTGTGATCCAGGTCAGACTGACCCCTATTTGTGTGTGATCCAGCTCAGGCTGACCCTTGTGTGTGATCCAGCTCAGGCTGACCCCAGTGTGTGATCCAGCTCAGGCTGACAGCTGTGTGTGATCCAGCTCAGGCTGACCCCTGTGTGTGTGAGCATGCTCAGACTGACCCCTGTGTGTGTGATCCAGCTCAGACTGACCCCAGTGTGATCCAGGTCAGACTGACCCCTATTTGTGTGTGATCCAGCTAGGACTGACCCGTGTGTGTGATCCAGCTCAGACTGACCCGTGTGATCCAGCTCAGACTGACCCGTGTTTGTGATCCAGCTCAGACTGACGAGTGTGTGGGATCCAGCTCAGACTGACCTGTGTGTGATTCAGCTCAGACTGACCCATGTGTGTGATCCAGCTCAGACTGACCCGTGTGTGTGTGTGTGATCCAGCTCAGACTGACCTGTGTGTGATCCAGCTCAGACTGACCCATGTGTGTGTGATCCAGCTCACTGACCCCTGTGTGTGTGATCCAGCTCACTGACCCGTGTTTGATCCAGCTCAGACTGACCCCTGTGTGTGTGATCCAGCTGAGACTGACCCCTGTGTGTGTGATCCAGCTCAGACTGACCCGTGTGTGATCCAGCTCAGACTGACCCGTGTGTGATCCAGCTCAGACTGACCCCTATGTGTGTGATCCAGCTCAGACTGACCCGTGTGTGTGTGTGTGATCCAGCTCAGACTGACCCCTGTGTGTGTGATCCAGCTCAGACTGACCCCTGTGTGACCTTGGTGCTCTGTGCACGGGTATCTGGGATAACAGCATCTCTGCGGTATTACACGTAAAACTCCAATTAAAAGCAAGAACAAAATTAGGCAAAAGTTCAGTTTGCTTCTTCAGCACAAGCGCTGCAGTAATTACTCCCTGAAGGTAAAACCAATTTATAAGCCTGTGCAGTGACAGACAAAATGGGGTTTATTAAGAACTGATTAATGCTCACAGAGCACATTCTGAGAATAGTTTGATTTTTATTCTGCAGTTCAGTTTCCCTGGAAGCATCGTTCTGCTTCTGTTACTGTCAAGGTGCAGGCTTAGACAAATGTCTCACTCACATCTTGTGGTAAGGCAACAAACTGTGGTAATTTCAGGATCCCATCAGAATTTACAGGAGACCCCAGTATGACCAAGTAAAGATATGACGTGTGCAGACAATTCTGGGAGGATCAGAGCAGAAAGCCAGATTAATAAGTGTAAGCGGCGTGCATCAGCGCTCTTCGTTATTAGTCACCTGGAACAGTGTCTGCGTTTACTAATATCTCCAGAACAAAGAGGCTTGTGTAATTATCACTGGTCATACCGCCAGACAACTAAAGTACCCTGCACGGAATTGTATCATACAAACGGGATCCCTGCATTAAATGCTCGCTCCGCGGGGTGCTGCGTTTCATTCTCACCTGGACATATTTGAAATATTATGGCTTCCCATGTAGTAACCAACACAAACGAATGTGCCTATTTCTATATGTCAGTGTGATGAACTACAAGCCCAGTGAAAAAGTCAGCACAAAAATACATCGTCCTGTTATGAATTTCTGCTTGATTTCCGCCCGCCAGTGAAGCTCACAACTTGGATCAATATACATGCACACACACGCCAGTGAAGCTCACAACTTGGATCAATATATATGCACACACACGCCAGTGAAGCTCACAACTTGGATCAATATACATGCTCACACACGCCAGTGAAGCTCACAACTTGGATCAATATACATGCACACACACGCCAGTGAAGCTCACAACTTGGATCAATACACATGCACACACGCCAGTGAAGCTCACAACTTGGATCAATACACATGCACACACACGCCAGTGAAGCTCACAACTTGGATCAATATTCTGACATTGCAGTTATAGAGAGCTCAGTGTATTGGGGCACTGTGCTATACTCTGCTGCTTCTCTTCCAGACAGCAGGAAAGTATTTTATTACAATTAAACTTTCAATTTGGTTGTTCCTATATGGATTTTGGCTTAAAAAATAAAAAAAATAAAATGACTAACTAAACAAAACACGTGGAACGGACGGACTCTCAGATCTCACAAGTGTTTATATTCAGTGGGCGTCTACCAGACTAAATTTGCCAATAAATGTAAAAATGCTGCTTTGCCCCGGTAGCATTCTGCAGAGCATGGCGTCTCCGATTTCCAAAAGCCCGCACACTGCACCTCCTTCTAGCAGCAAAGTCTTGGGTGGATTTTGCATCACTGGGTTCCATGCTAATTCCTCAAGGTTACAAACACTTTCTTTAATCACTCTCCAAACGTCTCCCTTCCCCGTTTCAGATCAGACGCGAGCGACACCAGATCTGTCTCATTGGATTTCGCACAGGGACAAATGAAAGATCGGTCACAGCAGGCTGACAGCTCCAGTAACAGTTTATGATCCGTTATCTACTAGACAGCAACTTCCTAGTGACATTATCCGGTGATACGGTGGTGCCAAAAAATGTTTGTTCGCAAAGGACCCCTAGAAACGGCCCACACTGAATGTGTAACAGATAATCCCTGGTAGCTGCAGCCATAACTATTAGCAGGAGGTTTAAGCCCCTAACTTGCGTTATGTATCATATATTCAGGGATATTTGTATATTTCAGGCTCCTAAAACTGCAAATAGAATATTACCCAGAGGTGTGTTCCTAAGGCAGTGCGATTAATCATGTCACACACAAAACGTTTATTAAACACGTTTTCCAATGCGATCTGGGAAACTCCCAGACTCCTCTCTATGTAACCCCGTGAGTTTGTTGCTAGTTTCTTTTCCTTTTCCCCTAAGTGAGAACTAAGCTTCTTTCCATTTAATAGACCCGTCGCCTGCTCACCCCATGTGTGGCGCTGTGAGCTGCAAACTACAGCAGGGAAAGGGACAATCCTTTGGATTCGCTCTCCTGTGCAGAGAAGAAAGCGTATTGCTATGAGCTGCTGGAGATACACACGTAGGAGGGTTGTAAGCAGGATATACTCAGTCCTGTCTGTATACCGTATGCTGCCTCCACTATGGTTTGTATTTAGTTCAATCTTTTAAAATATTTCCCTATAAGGCTACACTTATAGTGCCGGTGACGTCAGGATACGGTCACTGGGAGAATAAAATCGAGATGACTTCCAGTGATCGCGACCAAGCCGTCGCTCCCTCGCGCTTACTGTAAGCGCACGCGACGGCGGCAACGCATTTGTTTTGACGCGACGTCGCCGGCACTATAAGCACAGCCTAACAGGGCCTGTTCGTCAGTGAAAAGGTTTGGTCGCTGCTGAAAGGAGCAGAACAGAAGTAGTTTCACACGACATGCCAGGCATATTTAATGTGCTCACAAGAATTACAGCAAACCAGTGAACTAAATGAATATTAATAACGCAGAGTGGAGCTGCCGGCTCTCTGCATGCCTGTGCTTTCCAAAACATTATCACACAGTTCAGAGGTCATTGAACGCGATTATAACCTGCTGTGCCCTGCACTGAGATCCTCCCCAGTGTGCTCAAATGTGGCTGACATGAGAAACTACGCATATAGCACCATGAAAATCCCTCAATCAAGAGTATTATACAGGACGTGATATATTGCCCCGAGACCAGATTCCGGATAACATCTTCCTGTTCTTTAATATTGGGGGAATATTTTCAGGGACCTATAAAATGCTTGCCGCATACAGTAATTCAGACCGTATATACTGAAGGGGTTTTATAGCTACTAATAGCTTTATGTATTGTATATTCTTTTGTATTAGATGTTGTGCAGTTCACAGCTAGACGTTCAAGGTCATTAACCCTTTCACGCTCACGTGCCAGAGGGACCTACACATTGCACTGCAGTCCCTTTAAGGCAGTGATGAGGAAGGCGTTACATTGCCGAGTAAATGGGACACATGGTGGCAGTTGTAGGATCTGACCTTCGCTGCCTGAGAATAATAACGTGAACTTTGCTGTATCAGATCCGGGGCATGTAAAAGACAGTCTGCTGGGTACCTGTGCACTGTGTGTGATCTCTTCTCTCTCTTTAACAATCATATAAAGCAGGGCGTCAGTCGGCTCCCGTTCACATGGATCGTGTAGACCAGGCCCACCTACAGAAAGAAGAAATTAAATATATGACACTAGTCACCTCTCAGATCACAATACACACAGCTACGTCCCCATGTTCCCCAAGGTCTGTACAGATAGACTCGGTGTCACGGTAGACCAGGCTTACCAACACTTCAATTACCGGGATCATTGATTGAGAAAAGCAGAGAGATAAAATAAATTGCATTTATTCACATAAGGAACGTACACAACAGTATTACACAAATTACAGGAAAAAGACACACTTACTTTGGAAACTGGGATAACAAAACTAATCTTTCCTAGTTGCAAACACACAGAAAAATAATGGTCACTTATCCTCTGAGAAATTTAGACGATTTACTCGGAGCTGGAACTTCTCAAATGGGACTGAATCTCAGGTGAATCACACAAGATGGAACTTAGATGAGTCTTAGATGGAACTGATGGAACTCTTTACATGATAGAACTGATGGAACTGACTTCCCCACTGACTGCACGAACTTTTAAAAACTTCACAGAGTTCATCCTTTCAGTCTGCAGCGAATCACTGCATGGGAACCAAACCCCCCACCTATGTGCATGCTTCGCCAGTACTTCAGGTAACCTGGTCGAAGTATCAATGTATGCTGTGAGCATGTGCCAACTTTGCATTTCGGCCACTTAGCATATCTAGCCAGGCCTACTTCCCTGGAGACATAATGCCTTCCTGTCGTAAATCAGTGGTGAGATTGGCAGTCTTACCCGAGAGTAAAACTCCTCCCCCAAAGGACGTTTAAAAACGGCTTTTCGTATCTAAATGTACTCATAACTTCGGTTCTGTAATACTTCCTGACACGTGAGACATAATACATTCCGGCACGCATGCCGGTCCCAATGATACTAAACATAACCGGGTCATCCTACAATTAAGGGAAATATTAATATCTGTCTCTTAGGACCTGCTAGACCTCACGTGTCTGTAACCATCATGTGCGACTTGGTCCCACCGATACACCCATGTACTTTTTATCATATTCCGCAGAAGACGTCTCATGATATTCTCATATTTAATAAGGTCACTCAATTTGATCTCTTCTGTAGCCCCATGCCATATCCCACATACTATCCTGCTTCCTTAATGAATGCCACTCAGTCTAGCGAGGCCAAATGGCTCCTTTCGATGTAAGGATATCGGTGTTTATTTAGCCTTTCCTGCCAACACAACAGATCGCACCTCTGGGACAAATGTCTCTTTCATCTATTAGCCATAAGCCCCCCACTGGGTTTTTGCAAACTAAAGATCCTGTCTAATTTAACGCATAAAGGTTAACCATATCTTAAAACACAGTTGCTTAAACATACTGGTTTCAATAACCTATACTTTTCTACAATTCTGAATTAACATGCACTAAGTCTGTTGGGGTGAGAGAGAGTGAAAACCTTAACTGTTGCTACACTTTAAAACCTAACTTACACAGTTTTATTCTAACATGAATTAAACATTTTCCTTACCCCCCAATAAACTCTCAGCTTTTACCACCTAGGTGGCGTTATTCCCTGAACCCCTAAACTAGGTTCAGTATACATGGGCATGTATGTGGGTACCTCTGCTATACTGGGGAGCCCCTGCTATACTAAGGACTCTGTGTATACCTGCAGATGTCTTTTAACCCCTTCATACCCATTTACCTTGTTGGGAAGATGCTACAGCAGGGACTCTGGCGGTGAGTCGTAAGACCGTTTCCAGGGTCTGAAGTTGGCGGAGTAATGCGTTTAGCTGTATCCGAAGATCTCCCTCAATCTCCGGATACAACTTTTGGGGTATCCCCTAACTTACGGAACCCCGCTACATAACAACATTCTGCAAAGACTTTCTCCGCCAAACCCACCCTGAAACTTACAGCCTAGAAATCTCCCGATCCCAGCATCGGCAAAAAATCATATAATTCTTTAATGATGCAAAATCAGTATACAGTTGCAGTAAAACACTTTTGACATCTGGGTCCAAGAGCTGGCACTCTAAGACCCTAACACACGGGTCAGGGTTAATCAAGTGGGCTTGACCTTTATTATAAGCCTTGTTAACCCCTTTCCCACCACACTCGGATTCTTCATCTGAGAATGAAACAATCATAAAAAGACACCACAAATGCCTGCATTTAGCTGTCAAAAACAACCAATGTGAGGCTTTAAAAAAAACAAAAAAAACTAATCAACTGTAAATCGAGTTTACAGTGTAATTACCAGCGTACCATGCAGTGTATGACGAGGGACTGTGTCTGTATATCCAGCTTACATTGTAATTACCAGCGTACCATGCAGTGTGTGACCAGGGACTCTGCTGTATATCCCTCTTACAGTGTAATTACCAGTATAAGCAGCGAGGATGTAGAGGAGCACAGCAGCGTTTCTTGGCAGCATACCAGCTAGTGGATCGCCAAAATGAGGGTAACTCCAAACAGGGATATGTATTAAAAGAGTACTTTAATGGTCAGAGCAAAACAACAATGGTAGGGACGCACCTACGCGTTTCTCAAGGTGAGAAAGTCCTTTACGGACGAAACACGTAGGTGCGTCCCTACCATTGTTGTTTTGCTCTGACCATTAAAGTACTCTTTTAATACATATCCCTGTTTGGAGTTACCCTCATTTTGGCGATCCACTAGCTGGTATGCTGCCAAGAAACGCTGCTGTGCTCCTCTACATCCTCGCTGCTTGTGTTCACTCTGAGAGGACTGCACGCTGGAACGGATCCACTCATCAAGGACACCACCAAGGAAGGTAAAGGGCCTAGGCCCATTATACCATTACCCTCCAGTGCTGGACTGTCTGAGCTATTTCCCGAGGGTGTAATATACCATTAGTAGGAGACCTATTTTGGGGTACCCGCGTGGGCACCACCATGCCTCTGGTTTTTCACCCTGGGATGTTATGGATGTTATGGATTATACTATATGTCCTTGAACTTGGATCCATTATGGTATATGGAATTATCATTATATGAGCTATCTATGGTGATGCACCAAAACACCACTCACTTAATTACCAGTATACCATGCAGTGTGTGACCAGGGACTGTCTGTAATTCCAGTTTACAGTGTAATTACCAGCGCACCATGCAGTGTGTGATCAGGGACGGTGTCTGAATATCCAGTTTACATTGTAATTACCAGCGTACCATCCAGTGTATGACCAGGGACTGTCTGTAGATCCAGCTTACATTGTAATTACCAGCGTACCATGCACTATATGACCAGGGACTGTCTGTAAATCCGATGTACAATCACGTGCACGATAGCAGCACCGCAGCGGGGTAAATAATAATCAGGACCCCGGTTATTAGAACCTTTGAAAATCTTCTATATTTAGTGTACCGAGAGTAACGCTGTGTGCCACAAGGCTCACTCTATGAACCATGTTTAGCTTCTTACATTTCCTGCCAATTAGATCCCACAGACCAAAGCTCAATACATTACACAAAGCTCTAGTTGTTCAGGTACGTAAATCTAAACAAAGCCTTACCAGGAAGAAGAATTCCATATGCCAGGCACTCCATAACCCTCCGCAACGCTTCCCCAGCACCCAGGGGCCGATTACAAGTGCCTATTGCTTTTTCACATATGAGTTCCAATGGCTAAGAGAAATGAGAAACAAGAGATGAGTCCTCACAAAGGAGCATGAACACACTCATTCATTCATTCATTCATTCATTCATTCATTCATTCATTCGGAGTACACCGTTTTCTGCTCCAAGTGAGATTTAACTGGAATAGCTTTGGTCTCCAGTAAGTAGACATTTCATTGTCACTTAGGAATCTTACAGAACATTCACTTCTACGCAGGTTAAAAAGGTCAGCATCCAATAGGCTGTGAAAACCGCTAACGCAAATGAGATGGGCAGGTGGTCCGGGGTTCGTGAGTTTCAGTGGTGGGGCATTATACATTAAGGAGACAGAGTATGAGGTTTCGGGAACAGCACCGTTATTACTGCTGTAAGGGTCATTGTATCCTTGTGAAACAGTAGCAGTTCCCTTCCACCTTTAACTTATTAATTTGAAGACCTACTTACCCATCCTTTCAGTGGCGCCCACGTGGGTACTCTGTTGCACAGGTCTCGCAGAATGCGCAGGACAATTACACAAGATTTTAATCCATTGGCTCTCGCCTAGAATAGACAAAATGGTTCCAGTTCTCCTGTTGTGCTCACTCCTCACCTCTATCTAGAGAGGTCTTGGACAGATTCTTTCATTTCATTACAGAGTAGTAAATGATTAGACTCATGCAAAGAAGACTAGAGAATGGCAAATAATACATGTTTAGAAAGGGCAGACTTCAAATGTAACTGAAAAGCTTCATGTAAAAGATTGCTTTTGTAGCCTCATGATAAAGATGCGCCAGCCAGCTCTCAACTGATTATAAACCCATGTGGAAAGCGCTAATGCCTCTTGCCACGTCCCTCTACTGCCGGAGGCCACGTGGGAGAGTAGGTCACCAGTGCTATTGGGCCTACCCCTGTCTGACATTGACGGCTCATTGACCAATAGGTGCTGAGCTGGATGCCAGTTCAGTGCATCCAAAATGGCGAAGGCTTTGTCACTAGGCAAACCTGCTTATTGTCAAGCATGGACGACAGGCTCAATCAGGAGGCCGAGTAGGTGGCACTGCCCCGTGGCAAGCGTTACTTTAAGGTCGTCATGCTGGTAATAATGGAATATTGTGCAATTATATGTGAGGTCGTATAGAAACCAAATGACAAACTCATAAGGCTACAATAACAATAAGGTAAGAACAAATAGCCAACCTGAAACCACTTAGCATGTCGAAGAGACGCCAAGGCGTTCAGGCATTTCTGCCTGTCCAATAAGTCCGGAGGATCTTTCATCGCAATATTTTCTACTGATAAGATGGGATAAACAAAAAAAACAAAACAAAAAAAAGACAGATACAATTTGACCAAGGGGATTCTGTCACAGGAACGATAGAGAACGGCAGCGTCTGAACAAGCTAATAAGACTCCCAGAGAAATTGAATGGTTCACAAAGTGCACTGTGGTTATTTTATCCATAGGCCATTCAAGTAGTAATGTGCAACACAAAGCAAAGGAGGCATTCACTTCAAGTTTACAAATCGATAACGACTATGCACCATCTGGGGTCTTATTAAAAATGCACAACATATTTCAGGACATAAAAATAGGCACGTAGCACTTCTCAGTCCGCCCCGCGGTATGATCGCAATGTGACAGGTGGGGACGCATGGCAAGGAATCGAAATCCGATCTAGAAATCGGACATTAAAAATAAACAGGAGCTTGTCTAGCACAAGTAAAGCGCAGGAACGGTTTAAATGTTTGCACGCAAATGTAAATATGGCACGGTGCTGAAAAAATGTGAGGCAGGCTCGGGTGAGAGCACGGCATCACCGCATTCGTCGTCTTTTCCATCCCCATAAGCTATGTGCAAATGAAAGCCATAAATCTAAATGGGAAAGATTGCTGGCTTAAGAGTAACCTATTTTCTACCCTGATGTTTTCGGCACTTCCAGATATGTGACCTGTCGGCATACGCGTTGCCATCGCGGCTTTAGGAAAAAAGTAATCAAATGAAACATTAACCCTATTTGTGTTATTAGGGTGCGGGCGGCTGCTTCTGTAAGCTGCAAAAATAAACCCAACAGATATTTCATTTTTTAGGGTACAATTCGAGATAATATTAAATTCGACAGCCACAACAGGACGTGCAGCAAGTTCTGATCTTATTAAATGGGAAACAGGACCTGCCGGAGCCGCTCCTAGGTCTGTTCTTATTAAACAGGACCTGCCGGAGCCACGCCCAGTTCTGTTCTTATTAATGAGGAACAGGACGTGCCGGAGTCGCTCCTAGTTCTGTTCTTATTAAACAGGACCTGCCGGAGCCACTCCTAATTATGCTCTTATTAATGGGAAACAGGACCTGCTGGAGCCGCTCCTAGTTATGCTTCCTATTTAATGGAGAAACAGGGAACTGCTGGAGCCGCTCCTAGTTCTGTTCTTATTAATGGGAAACAGGACCTGCTGGAGCCGCTCCTAGTTCTGTTCTTATTAATGGCAAACAGGACCTGCTGGAGCCGCTCCTAGTTCTGTTCTTATTAATGGCAAACAGGACCTGCCGGAGCCGCTCCTAGTTCTGTTCTTATTAATGGCAAACAGGACCTGCTGGAGCCGCTCCTAGTTCTGTTCTTATTAATGGCAAACAGGACCTGCTGGAGCCGCTCCTAGTTCTGCTCTTATTAATGGCAAACAAACAGATTTCTTTAAGCATGTCAGCAGATAATATGAAAAATTGCGTGGTACATTGCGTGATACATTACATGGAGATGCTAATAATGATGTGATAAGCCCATAGCGTTCGCTCAAGTGAATAAGTGTTTGGGGTTTGCACCAGCTAGCACGCATTATAGGTTTTATGTCAGCCTGTGACTTCCAGCTCATGCGGATAGAGACACCTCTGTTATAAGACTGCAAACTGAGAACGGACTGTTACTTCTATCACCCTATCATCAAATACTAAGGCTCCCCACTGTTTATCCAGACTCGGTTTGCAAAGGTCTGAGAGTTTTACACAGACTGTCCCAGGTGACATTGTTTGAGTAGCCCTGATAGCGCTTCACATACTTTTCTGGGTTATATAAGCCTGTCCTGGTTAAGCCTTGCAGAAGTTTGATAGGTTTAGAATATCTCTCTCTGTTGGTGTTGACTGAAGATTAGGTGCCGCCTAAATACACAGCTGGGACATCAACTGAAATCCCACACTGGCCAAGCCTTAGAAAAAACTAAACCTGAGAGGCGGGTGCTTACCAAAGCCCATCCACATCTGATAAGGCAGCTTTACAGAATATATGTGGACTTAAAAGAGGTTTATGATTGAATTAAATTATCCTAGATTGTATTTACAATTGCTTATCTGCTAGGAATGCCTGACTGTTTCATCTTCAGAGTCTTGCTTCGTAACATTTGTGAATTCTTCCTCATTAACGAAGCTCACAGTTTGATGGCTGAAACATCAAATCAAAGTCTGCCTCCTCAGCACCATCAAATGCGCACATTTTATACAATAATATTTCCCGGTTAAAAAGGGCCCGGATACTGCAGACGCACTGCGTTTAGTGCAATGCTTACAGTGGCTTTTGTTGTATTTAAATTCCTGTCCCACATACAGACTGTCAGAAGTGCTACACACGTATTTTCAGACCTGACGAACTTCACAGCAGAGGTTTGCATTGCATTATTTCTCACTAACAAGTTCAGGATGTCACAGCGCTCGGATTAGATCGTGTTTGCATCCCTAAGTGAAAGTTGCAGTGGCTTAAAGGTGAAGTCCCACGCAGGAATATATACGCCAATACGTGCAAAATGGTTTATGGCCTTAAAAATGTATCTTTGTACAGCTCAAAAAACACAGAATACACAAAGCGTGATGCATCGTAGAGCACTATGGGTATGTGAGGGATATAACATACATTGCAAAACTGCAGTGATCAGGACCGCCTGAAAAGGCCCAATAAAAACAGGAAAAAATCCCATATTTAAAAATAAAATAAGAAAAGAAATAGCTTTTACTAAGGAACTTTACAGTTATGGGATTATTACGAAAGGGAAAATAAAGCAAAGTTATGCATACAAATAGATGGGACTGCACCTTCAAATACTACAGAGCTGCCCAGGGTGCAAAGCCAACTGGTTTGTGTTCCTCTGGACATTATTATTCATTCTAGGATAATATTTAAGCTACTGTTCAATGCAAACATCTGCTCCAAGCTCACATATATATCTCAGATAAGTACAGTAAATGAGTGATTATGAAGAGTTTTAGTAAGAGTCTGAATGGCTGCAAAATTGTGCGGACTTCCGAAACCTCCACCAGTTTGGCACATTTTGGCATTAGAGCTGTCTAAAGATCGTCACATCTGTGCTACACGTTGGGATCACTGGCATGTCTGTGCTACACGTTGGGATCACTGGCATGTCTGTGCTACACGTTGGGATCACTGGCATGTCCGTGCTACACGTTGGGATCACCGGCATGTCCGTGCTACACGTTGGGATCACCGGCATGTCCGTGCTACACGTTCGGATCACCGGCATGTCCGTGCTACACGTTGGGATCACCGGCATGTCCGTGCTACACGTTGGGATCACTGGCATGTCTGTGCTGCACGTTGGGATCACCGGCATGTCCGTGCTACACGTTGGGATCACTGGCATGTCCGTGCTACACGTTGGGATCACTGGCATGTCCGTGCTACACGTTGGGATCACCGGCATGTCTGTGCTACACGTTGGGATCACACTGGACTGGATCCGGCAGACCGTGTTACAGAAGTGTTACCTTCTTGGCAGTGAGTAGGACTACGTACCCTATGAAATCCCTCTTCACTTCAGCACTCACCGCCTCAGGCCACTAACTTACTGCAGAGGTGTGAGTGGCTGAAAGTGAACAGATACAGTCATCATCACTATACAATACAACAGCTAGTTTTCCTTCTTAGATGTGTGTGGAAGGGCAGGCATAGCTCACATACCAGTTATGAAGCCGCACTTACTTTAGGTATGATAAGCACATACCACTGCTGCTTTAAAGGCAGAACACCCCTTTTAAAATCAGAATAAACATATATTTATGTAAAAGAACCATGACTAGATAAAATGGGGAGTTTGGACTTGTGATATCCTCAAACACTGACTCAGAGAGGCTGCAGTGCCGGAAGATTCCCTGCTAATAGCTCAGAATGAGCACAAGCCTCTCTCCTCCTCTTCACCTGGTTATCTACACAGGGCACCGAGGGGACACGTTTGTGCTGCTACACCAGCAGAACCAAAAGAGCCTTGTGAAGAAGCTCGATGCACGGCAGCCTCCTGAATTATTCCCCCGTGACAATAAGAGATCTCCAGGCAGATTTAAGAGTATTTTGTAAGAGAATAAAAGGCAGCAGCAGGCTCTGCCTCTCAGTGTCCTGTCACTAGGAAGCTCGCGGAGTTCACACTTGTCTAGTTAGTGGACGGAGTCCCTTTGCCCATAGCTCGGACACATTGCACCGTTTTGCAGCCAGTCAGCACCTGTGTGCAGGATTCTATTAGAAGTACAGATGAAGGGATCAGAGGGTGAGAGCAGGGAGAGAACAGGCTTGCATCAGACTGTCTTATACATTAACATCATTAGAATGGTGTGTCTTCATGCTCTGTCTCCCGGAAGCTGGGCGGATCCTCATCCAAACGTGGAGGTTTAAATTTAGGTTGTCAGCTCCTGTGTTCAGGGACCAGTTGCACATCAGTTACGTCTTTACTTGTTTCTCACATTATTTGTTCCCAACCCTGGATTTCATTCCCCACCGGTTGCACGGCACAATATACTGGCATCTTACAAACAAATGTGCTAATGTATATGATTTAAGCATTATGCTCTTTATTACTAAATCTCTAAAACACACAATTGGTACTGGAGTACAGAGGTGAGTAATGGCCTGCTTGTCACATTATTATATATGCATTACTCAGTGACACACAGTCACAAGCAGTTTCCCTGACTACTCCCTAATAACATTTCTTCCTGTGTGTAGCCGCTGCATTAATGTTTTCTTCATGGACCATAATCATTATTTAATTTCAGGGCTATGGGACATGTTCCCAATGATGAATATTTTCTGAGTGAGGAAGAGCAGATTGTGAAAGAGTTGGTGTATAGTACATGGCTTTGTCCTGGTTAGATGCTGGCTACGGTGTGAGCACATGTATGGCTTCCTGTCGCTATGCGTGTCTGGCAATATCTGCACATACACCACAAAATAACATGCATAGGAAGGTCCCGTCACATGACAGAGGAAACACCAGCTGGATGAGAACACGTCAGCGCATGAAGACACAAGCATCATTCTTACTGCATGGATATACACACAGGACATGTTCACAGCAGCTACGCGGCTTCGTTTGGTTAGGATATAGATTAGCGTAGTCAAACCATACCTCGGGAAATATTGGTCAGTTTTACCAAAATGCTCCGATATTCTAATGAATATAGATGCACCATTTACGTAGAAAAAGAATATGGGGAATGCAGATACAACACTTGGATACCTCTGAAAAGCAAAGTGGGAACCCTGCAACCCTTTCAATATAAAAGAAAGAGGTGCCGACTGATGAATATTACTGATGTAATTCTGAGGTTTCATGGTTACAAATGTTACAATGTAATACAAGCAATAAGCAGCCTCATTATTCTATGTTTCTGGGCAGCAATACTGTTATGAACAGTAGTAGCAACATCTTGGGGTTTTTGCCATGTAGGGTCGAAGCAGCAGGTCCCTTATCTAAACCGATGGGAACGTGGTTCTCCAGAGCTGGACACATTACTTTCCTATCGTTCCCCGATACACTTGCTGATGAAGTTACCTGAGGAATCACTTCCTGGTTTCTACACAGGGTTAAATGGCCGTCCTATCGGACAGCATTACTGGGTTGGTTTGAACTGGGCCCATTTGGTTTCCGCTGCCGGTAACTTCCCCAGTCAGTATCTGGAGAACCAGGGGTTCCCGGAGCTGCAATTAAAGGGGTTCAGCTTTGATTGTACAGCATGGGTACCAGGTGCTCTAACACAAATAGAGGGGATTGTTCATTCATTTGCTGCAACACCTCAGGGTTATAGGAGCGAGATAACCCTCATAACTACATTTCTGTAATGTTTATAAGCATTTTATATACAGTGTGTTAATATGGAAACCAGGAAAATGTGAGACCCTAATTCAATCTTCTCTCAATATATTCACTGCTGCTCATTTATGTATGACTGTATTGTATCAGCATTCCCCTGCTATTATACATTGCATTTTACACATTGTCTGTATTGTTATACAGCAAGGCACAATGTCTGGGACTATATCAAAATAAATTCTGGTCACGGGCCCGTCTCTGAGCAACAATACATTGAAAGCAAACTATTGTTTACAGTCTTCCAACTCCAGTAACTGACCAACATTTGACACTGTATAAGCCGATGTTTGTGGGAAGGACAGAGTGTACAGAGAGAGAGTAGAGAGAGAGAGAGAGAGAGAGAGAGAGAGAGAGAGAGTACAGAGAGAGAGAGTACAGAGAGAGAGTACAGTGGAGATGGGAGAAGCGACAGGGAGTCCCATCTTGCCCAGGGGGCCTGGCTGCCTCAGTTGACATGACAGAGTGTAGCCTGTTGGTCAAAGGTCTGACAATGGTCCAGTGTGGCTTGGCAAGTTTGTAGGGACAGGCTTGGGAAGCTGAAGCAAATATTACAGACCATAAAATGAGGGAAAAAATAAATTCAAATAAAGGAAATCATGGCCACATTAGTACCGTATTACATACGACTTACCCAACCTCACAGCTGCTAGAAACAAAGTTAGTTATCACAAGGTTTCGTTTTATTTGCACCGCCAGTCCACGTATTAATTAAATACCACATGGGCAGAGTGCACGTTACAAGTCCTTTTTTTTGGCAATTTCTAATGTGACATTTTGCCGTTTTTATAGAAACGGGAAACAGCACTGAGGTTGTGTAACATAATCTGTACAACAGCACAAGAGAATGGGATACTTTGAAAATGAACAAATACATTAGAACATGAACCCCCCCCTCTCTCTCCAAATTATGCAGCCCATTCATTATTTAAATGTACACTTGTATACCAATGAAACAGATGGGAAACTGCAGGCTCTGCTCCTAAAATGAGATATGACATCATTTCGTAATTACAATAAATATAAAAAAGGGTTTGTGGGCAGTGACAAAAAGCCTGAAATTCACAATCACAGAGGGGGAAAAAACCAAGTACCTCCACCCAACCTGTCCTCTTCATCTCTGAATAATGGGGACGTGAGAATAACTTTCAACGTTAACTTGGGCTCCTTTGAATTCTGGATAACGAGAGACGCCTCTTCCAAACATTGTTCCACTTGGTACGTTTCTTCTGTGAGTTTCTGAAATTCAGAGGAAAGATTGAAGCGAACAGAATGAGTCTGGTTCTGAGAAGCTTGTGAGCACATTCTCCTCAGCAGAACTGGAACACCGCGCCTCATCGGTTACAGGTCCGACTCTGCACAATCAGGGAGAAAACACAAGGCTACATCAAAAGAACGACTTAAACAGCCACATTAAGCCTCTGGGTGCCAGCGAGACCTGCAGCACATTGCAGAGATGTTTTATTTATGGTGGAAATGTCTGAAACATCAGCCAAATGAAGAAGATCACATTAGCATTGGCTCAGCAGCATGTGCAGACGCTCCGGACACTGGGCAGTACAGCCCGGGCCGGGCTTCTTACTAACTCATGGAAACCGGACACGTGGGATCTAGAGAAAACTAAGCAATGACAAACTGGCATTTGTAGCATCAATTTACACCGAGTATATATTTAAAGAAAAGCAGGTGAATTAGGAAAAACCCCAGTGGTTCTATGGGCCAGTCACATAGAATGATACAGATTCAGGCAAGACTGGACATCCACATTACAGGTAGAAGCCTTTCCTGCACTATTTGTTACTGAGCACCAAATATACCACATTTTAGATTATATGGAAGCGACATACAGAATTTCAGAATACATAATGCTGTATAATGAGATTATAAAGGTGTTACAGGTTAAATCTTTATGGAAAGGCAAGAAACAAAAGCCAAACCCAGCACTGAAGGTTACAAAAAGAAATGAGAAAACCCATGATAAGTGATGATGAAAGATATATAATAAACCGACAGTTTCAGACAGCAGGAATAAAGGGGAGAGGAAATAGCAATCACAGACATTCCTGATGCAGTGAAAATCACTTAAACTAAAGACATTTTGGGCGAACGTTAACAAAAGGTAAGCTTAAAGCCTTAAACTAGAGAGTTGGAGTAAAGTGACACAGCTCTGGGAGGACTTTTACAGGCCAGACACACACAGAGGTGCGGCTATCACAGCAGGGGAGGAACTGGCCCAGGACAGACAGGCACAGAGGTGCGGATATCACAGCGGGGGAGGGACTGGCCCAGGACAGACAGGCACAGAGGTGCGGATCACACAGCGGGGGAGGGACTGGCCCGGGACAGACACACACAGAGGTGCGGATATCACAGCGGGGGAGGAACTGGCCCGGGACAGACAGGCACAGAGGTGCGGATATCACAGCGGGGGAGGGACTGGGCCCGGGACAGACAGGCACAGAGGTGCGGATATCACAGCGGGGGAGGGACTGGCCCAGGACAGACAGGCACAGAGGTGCGGATCACACAGCGGGGGAGGGACTGGCCCGGGACAGACACACACAGAGGTGCGGATATCACAGCGGGGGAGGAACTGGCCCGGGACAGACAGGCACAGAGGTGCGGATATCACAGCGGGGGAGGGACTGGCCCGGGACAGACAGGCACAGAGGTGCGGATATCACAGCGGGGGAGGGACTGGCCCGGGACAGACACGCACAGAGGTGCGGATATCACAGCGGGGGAGTGACTGGCCCAGGACAGACAGGCACAGAGGTGCGGATATCACAGCGGGGGAGGGACTGGTGAGGAAGCTGTGAGTTCCTTTTATAATCACAGCCTTAACAAATGAAGCCATCAGACCGGGCAGGCCGGTTATTGCAGCTGCAGCCTCCATTTGTCAGCTTGTCGCCATCTCTCATATTTCATGTCGCAGTGTTTGTACAAATGACCCTGCGCCTTCACTGTACATTCCACGGGAATTACATTAAAACATCGTTTGGGGGACTCCACCATTGTTGGTATGCTTCTAAAAACTGATAAAGTCAGCCCTGATCTTTGCCTCTATAGCATCGCTGCTGTTGCACGAGCCCCTGACAAACCTCTGGGATGGGCTCTAGGTTTTGAAAGAAACATTTAAAAATGCCAGAGAATGTGTTACATTGTCAAGTTCCTTTACTTTACTGTAACTCCCGTGTATACGTGGCTGGGTGCATTTCATTCACCAGAATTAAAAACTCAGTCAGAGGTGTCATCATGTGCAAACGCTTGAGAACTGCTGTGTGAAGCGATTGACAACGTGCTGCCAGCCCCTCTAGTAGGGAAGAGGTTAATGATGAAGCTGCATCTCACCTGGATTTGAAGTGGAAGGTTGTCTCTGACTGTGACCAGCAAGCTCTCTGTTGGCTTCTCCTTACACAAGAGAACCAGCTCCAGCTCCATGTCCTCTTTAATGAGAAGCCCTTTGGAAACCAGCCCGATTCTCATGACACCGCACAGCACCCGGCCACTTTCATCCCTGAAAAACAACGCGTGCGATTACAGGGCGCTCAGGCTTACTAAGCAGCCATCCTCTTCTAGATTTCCTGCACAACGTGAGTGCAGTGTGTCACTCTCATGCAAAGCCTACCGTACCATGGGCCCAAACATGCCTCCCGACTAACAAGTCTCGTGTGAGCGTGATGGATTAAACACACAAATACAGTTTATTTCCCTTAATTGCTTCTGCTTCCTCTGGACATAAGGCTTATCCTAAATATGATAGAAAGCCACGGGTCAAATAAGGTCGGAGGTCTTACCGCAGATAAGAGGATGGGCGGCCCAGGCAGCCAAAGTGGCTCTTATCTGCGGTCACGTTCTGTTTGTTGAATTGCAAAGGAGACGCCGGTTGGGTGGTCCCAGAGACCCCCTTTGTTTGTAATGTTCCAGTTCCCTCTTTCACGGTCACACGGCTGGGGAGCAGTTTGAAGTTTCTCTCCTCGGCATCTGCCTTCCTGATTATATGTTTGGACCGCGAGTGGGATCTTACACACGACCAATGACTGTTTTTGACTGCAGGGCTCGCCTCCCCATGTAATTAAGATCCAATTACGAATAAATGAAAAAGTGGTGGGGTGCTATTAGACATTTAGGCGATGCACAGTGATACACACAGGTCTTTAGCAGACATACACAGCACACTGAACCGGCTGCTGGTGGAAAGGTTTACGGGTTAAAAACACATGGTCTAAATATTTATGATCATGGAAAATATGCCCGTTTAGTACTCATAAGTTAATTAAAAACCCTGTTGGAAAAATAGCATACAATCCGACAAAGAGGTATAAAATCACACCCCAGTGTAAAATATATTAGTGAGATAAACATTAATAAAATACATACATACATACGTGTGTGTGTGTGTGTGTGTGTGTGTGTGTGTGTGTGTGTGTGTGTGTGCGAGTTAGAACCCCTAATATGATAGGCTAAGGTGAGTGCCATTTACAGTGAGAAGCAAGAAATCTGCATGAGAATTTCCCTTAATGAGTTGCAGCGAGTTTACAGGAAATCTACCGAGGCTTCCACTAATGAACTCCAACAATGAAGGGAAAAACCTCTGTAGTCATCTCTGCCCTCGATACTTAATATGTTGCCTCTTTCAAATGCTCCATGAGGATCAATACAGAACTCCTGGGGGTATCGTTAAAACCAGGGGGATGTAGCTCTTCTGCTAGCGTCTACTTGGACAAAATATTGAGAAATAGGATGCAGGATGGTAAGCGCCATCTGTGAAGCTATTATTTACATCATGTAGAGAGATTGCAGTGGGTTACAGAATCCCACTGGGAAGATCATTCTACCTGAGCGATGAATAATTGGCTACTCACGCAGGTAAATAGTGCTTAGCCTGCAGGAAGTAGTACGTGAGGAGGTCTCCAAGTACAGTAACAGGAGAGCCATACGTGCGGTGTTAGTCGTGTCCCTTTCACTCAGCCACGCGCATTTGGTATTTTGCAACCAGGCATATTAAATATCTATTTAGTAATGCAAAATAAATCTGAAAGTTACAACCTGACTACCACAAGAACCTAGAGGTAATCCGGTTTTTGTGTACGCGCACACAAATCTAAATCGTGTATTTGCCGCCTTTCGCGGGCAAGCGAGGTATAGAGTAAAGCGCAAAGCAATGCGGTGCTGGCACCTGTGGAATCCTTAGAGAAACCTCCGAAGGCAAATCTGTCCGCATAAAGCACCCACGTTGTTGATTAACGTGGAGCTGTGACGGCTCTCGTGTGATCAGATGAAGAAAGTCCAATATTTTCTTCAGAACAGCAATCTCCAAAGCTCTTATTAAACCCAGCTTCTGGACCTCTGCGGGACAGAAAAATCCCAACTAACCATTGTATCACAATGCGTATCATAACGTTGGAAATACCTCCACTCCAGTATCATGCTCTCTGCATGCTTCAAACAGAAGTTGGATGGGGTATCACAACTTGACAAAGCGCACTAGGTGTGTGAAACGCGTAGGAGGGAGATTATGGACTCTCATGGTACAAATGATGAACAACAAAGCCTTCTATTTTTGATCTTGGGTGAATTGAGATCTTTTTGCCATTAATTGCTGCTGCTCCAGAAGCCACTGCATGTTTATGCTACTTCTCCACTTGACGATACCTGATCCAGGAAGCGCGGCTCAGAGGGAACGTGGGAGTCTTCACTACAGCCGCAGGAGTTGCCTGCACGCAACCGCCAGGACCGGCACGGCTACTGAAGGACACTTGCCTAACATAGCATCACGGGAGAGGGGTGACTACAAACGGAGGTAAGACTCTGATTCTTTACCTCCAGTCCCCCTCCATATGCAAGGCGACACTCCGCACCTCTATTTTCCTCACCCAAGGCATTACTCCACATTAATAAGACTATGTGAGCAAAATACCCAGAGCGCAAGACAGCAGCACTTCCATTACTCTTCAGTAAGAGGACATCATCTATAAGTTTTTTAGTCTGCTTGTTGAAAGCTTTTCAATAATAACACCTGTATTTATTATTTTGCTAGGGCAAATTCCAGAGTGAGTGTGAGAGGTAAACACATTGCAGAGTCCCACGTGTCCGGGGAGCGGGGGGGAGGAGGATATTTATCACACTTCTCTTATATGAAAAGCCTCCGATTTTTTGCATAACAAATGATAACAGAAAAATGAGAGCCCGCCTTCTACCAAGTGAACCTCCGCTGCAGTTCCTCGGATTAAAGGAGGGTGTCCCGATAAGGGCTGTTATATACTGTGTGCGGCCGTGCGTGTGCCTGTGCAAAGGTGCGTGCACGTGCCGCACACGTTTTGTGAGTATACTGTGCGCGACTGTATGTGTGTGTATGTATATGTGTGTGTTTTCAAATAAATAAATCCTTTAATATTTTTTTTAATAACATTGTACATATATGCGCACACACACACACACACACACACACACACACACACACACACACACACTTTCAGCGGCGGTAACGGCGCTAATTCTTTTTTTCATCTTCCCCCCTGTCGGCCGGTTCCACTCTCCTGGCCGTGCACACGCGCGGCGCCATTATAGAAAGGCTGACTAACGTCAGCCAACTATAAATGCCGCGCGCGCACACGGCGCAGCAAGCGCAGGCACTATAGAACGGGTCTTATGAAAACAAATACTTTCCAGATCAATAAAGCTGGAAGGTTAATGCAGCACTGCCAGCTACACTGCGTGTCACCTCCAGAGGTGGAGTAATCTGAGAGGGAAGGACGATAATTAGCATGGCCCTCACCCAGAGTCTAGATTTCTGAATGGTGTTTGAGACACTGCGAAAGGCAGTAGGGGCGCAAACCACTATATCAGTACAGAGTTTCACCATTCTGTCTCTCTGCCATGAGAATCACAATAGGAAATGGCAAGCTCTTTAGCAGAGGAATAGTCTAACATCAGAGTGACTATATACATTGCATTGCTCAGTCTCTCATACCTTTTCCAGGGTGCTGGGTAGGTGCAAGCTAGGCATGAATAAACAGATAGGGAAAAGATATGCGCCAAGAACCTTTTGTAACACATAAAGGGTGCTTTATCTGACACCTAAGATTCCACGGGTATTCGCACAACTCATGGCAAAACATAATACTCTGACATTCCTCCCCTGGTACCCGTCACTCATACGCTGGGAGGTACTTGGCTTGTTACCCATAGTAAATGATAAATTGGCAGGTCTCTTGCATAGTCAGTGAAGCCCTATATTACATGGGCCTTTCATGGAATAACACTTTGGGCTTTGGGTTAAGCAACCCGCTACTATATACCTCATACTCTGGAGTTTCTATGCTGAGAATGCCTTACTAAAAACATGCTTCCTCATCCTCAATAGTGAGAATAATCTTGGATGCTTACTACTGACGCTTATTTAATGGGCACGGTCCAAAAACTGAAAACAACGGTGACAGGACACTTTTTAACACATTTAGCCATACACACAAACCTACTTACAGGCCTCACAGTGAGGCCCCAGTCTGAACTCTGAGGAACCTGCTTCTAGAGCATAAGGTAGAGCTATATACACCCTTCTATCTCCCTATGGTGACATCACTGGCCACAAGACATACAGGGGAGTGGCAATCCCTTCTGCATAGCCATCCTACATCACATGGTGGGGAGGGGAGTAACACAAGCGAGCCCACCCGGTAACCCATTAAATTATATAGTTGTCCCAGAGGGTGAGGGGGCTACAATATTATAGTGCTGCATAAATCTTCCAACTAACCATATGGAATTTGCCCTATAAAAAGGTAAGTAGGAAGATAGACCCAGTATATTTAAATCACATCCTGTTATAGCACATTCTCCGAGGCTGTGGGAAGCTTGATCATTGAAATACTACTCCCAAAAATTATTTGACACCCCAAACCAGGGATGTGAAATACTAACTTCCACTGGTGGAAACAGGCACAGTATCTCAAATTAAAGATCTTCTTTATGGGGGGCACAGAAATATTTCATAATATTAGGGAAAAATCTAAAATCTACCTAGGCTTGAATTGTGTCTCTTATTTTTCTGGCCACCCCTCCGCCTCGAATACATGCTTTGAATTCATGTGCGTCTTTTTCTTATGGCAAAAACCTGACTTCTGTATTATACCAAATCTTCTTCTCTTAGGAAATGATAATAAACTTCCCTATATGAGACAATGGGGAATGGTTATGGGGGAATCCCTTAAGATTCTGGAATGGAGGATATATGGGATGCGGACAGGAAGGTTTCTATAAATACTACCATAAAAAAAAATAGGCACAAACTCCTTTATTAACGGCACTAAAACCACTGACTGTTTAAATAAAATCAACAAATACCCTTCCCTATTATGTTTTAGATGTTGCAACCATATTGGCCCAATGCTGCATACATCTGGTGGTGGTGGTCTGTTTCTACATTATGGTCCCAGCTTTATTCACTTATTAACAGGCTTCTCCACCAAACGTTACCCCCAGACCTCTGTAAGCTATTGAATGGTAGTTTATGGAGACGGAAGTCACTGCTGGCAGAGTAGGCCGTCAGTGTTGCCAGCTTCCACTAGGAGGAGTCACCGGAGAGGAAGAAGGTAGTGCTGGCCGGGGAACACACACACACACCACCACCACTTTCCCCCCCCCCGCCCGCACGAGTGATGCGCCAAACACCACCTCCCCCCTTCGGCTGGGACCTCTGCCGGGAAGAAGAGAGAAGGGGATGGGCGACTGAATCATCATGCGCGGAGAGGAGGAAGGCAGCGCTAGATGGACACGGACACACACACACACCTTCCCCTGTGTATGACTTTAAACTGAAGTATGTTTGTCTTTTAATAGTAAATGAAAACATCAAATTAAGAGAACTGTTTAACATTTAAATTTGGGGGATAAAAAAAATGCTTGTGGGACGCAGAACTTTAAAACTGCCTTACATAACCGGGAGGCTATTAGAAAATATATTTCATGCCTTGTCAAAACAAAGCAATCACCAGGGACCGCCCAGATCTCAATCTGTAAAAGTGCTTGCTGCTCCTATTCAGCGGGTTCCCCACCAGTTACCAGTAATCACACACATTTTCCCATTTAAAAAGCGGTAAGGTCTTGATTTACAGTGAAGTAAAGTAACCAATCACATGGTGGATTGTGAATTGTCCAATCAGTGAGTCTGGACTGTGAACCAAGAGGCTTTCAGAAGGTCCCCCTCACCTCAAATGTGCCAGGACTTGACCAATTAAAGGCAGAACAGGTGAGACTGTCCCAGACAAAGTGCTGGCAGCCTCTTGACAGCAGAGGGACTGACAGGAAATGAATTGTCACCAGGTGACAGGGAAAAACTGTCAAGTAGCAACCTGTCAACAAACCTGCTAGGGGTTACAAACGGTACTTTATAACACCACCTCCCCCCCTTCGTCTGGGACCTCTGCCGGGGAGAGGAGAGAGGGGGGTGGGCGGCTGAATCATCATGCGCGGAGAGGAGGAAGGCAGCGCTGGACACACACACACACACACACACACACACACACACACACACAACCCCTCAAGTCTGTAATTCTATGACAAAATATAGAAGTGCAAATAGCTAAAACACGTGTTCTAAGTCCAACTGCTTTGCGTTTTGGCACTGAAATTGTGTTTTGATTTTTAATTACAAATACAATTTCTGTGACAAAACACAAAGAAGTTTCACTTAAAATGCACGTGCTCGGCACGCACAATTTTTTTTTTTAGCAAGGAGGTGTTGTAGTAGCCTCCTGGAAGCAACCGATCCCTAATATAGCTATTATTGAAAATAGGATGTGGAAAATAACTGATATGTGGAAGCAGACCGGATTTATTCCGGATTCCATGCATAGCAAGGCCCACCCCTCGGTTATTTGCCACTCTTAAGGCAAGCACTAATAAGGACACCCCTCTCACCACCCCAAAAAATTACCCCCCCCCATTTCCCCCCTCTAGGTATGAAGCAGGGGGTCTCCGGAGCTGAACCGCATTAAATTTCGGTTCCCGGACCCCCTGCATCATAAGATACTTACCTTCTTAGGGGGTGCCGGTATCTCCTGCTCAGTTTTAGCTGTCTCATCCCATGGGCCAATAGGAACCCGTGACATCACAGACGGCTTCCAATTGGCCCATGTGACCAGGGGCTTTAAACCTGAACAGGAAATACCGGCACAACCTAAGGCAGTAAGTATCTCAGCAAGCAGGGGGTCCCGAGAACTGAAACTAATGCGGTTCACCTTAGGGGGTCCCCCTGCTTTAATCATATATATATATATATATATATATATTTTTTTTTTTAACTGAACGTAGCCGTGCTGCCACACTTTCCCTCTTGCCGCAGACCCGAGACATGCAGGCCCTAGGCGGTGCCTTTCCGGAGGTACGCCTAGGGGCGGGCCTGGCATAGTCCCTCAGACTTGGGATTCATGGGTAGAAAGGCACTCCGCATTTGACCTGTTGCAGCAATGATAGATTATCCTGCAATACTTCTATACACCCCTATATAGCTCATCGTCGCTCTTCTGTTAATGTGTGCTCCTGGATATGGCTTAAGTTACCGAATATACTTTTTCTCTACGGTCCTCAGTTATAATTTTCTTATTTTAGTCTGTTAACCCACTTTTTGTTTTCTGTATTTCCACAAACATTGGAAAACATCGCAGCAAAAGTTTTAAAAAAATAACCTTCTACGAGAGGGGGAAAAAAAATCTCTTCAAAAATCTTTCCCCCTTTTGGAAAGCCTGACCGATATATAAATAAACACAAAGTAATAGGATGCACAGAAGGAAATGCACTGTACTGTGGTGATGAGGCCAAGGAAAAACATATCCATTTCTCCTCTACGTCCTAATTTTCCACTAGATAAAGCCAGTTGTGCGTCTATGATGCTTCGAAGCAACTTAACCTCAATACGTCTATTTCACTTGACCTGAGAAGGGCTTAAGAGATTGATTATCAAGTCCTTAAGTTCCCGAGCAACTTCTCCATAATGATATTTGGAACTTGTGGAACGTGTCCAGAAAATGTAAAAGTCCAGCTTGAGAATTTGACACCCGGATCAGTGCAGTGTGATCCTGAAACCCCAACCCTAACACCAAGCAAGAGCATGGGTTCAGTATGAGGTAATGCATGCACCCATCAACCGTTCTAACCAGGCACCTTCACTTTGTACCAGGTGAAATACAAGCAATACTTCAGCAGTACATGGCGCCGGTAACCACTTCGCTGCTGTGGGGTCTGCCACGCATTGCTTTGCAGCATTTACCGGCAAAACTTTGAAGGGGCTGGGAGCACAGGATATAGATTTATCAATAATGTTATATAGATGCTGGGTCCTCTGGCAACCAAGTTCCTGTCAAAGATCAATTGGGGCTGTGAAAGAAATGCAACGCCTAGAGAATAGTCGCGCCGGCCAGTACAGTACGAGAGAACAGTCTGCTGATAATGCGGATAATACCCGTACATACCAGTGGCACCCCGACATAGCGCACACAAGTCAATGATGCTTACGGAGAGGGAAACAATGTCACTTCTCTTACTTAGAGACGCTCTCCTCACTCTCTTCATTCTTGGCAGGTACGTTGGTCTCCACTGCTATACACTTATTCTGCTCGTCCATCCAATCGGAGACGTGTTTCAGTGCACATTCCACCGTGGACACCATGTTCTGGACGGCTTCCAGCTCCTCTGGCGATGGGTATATCGTGGAGTGCTTTGCCATAACATGGCGATCGTCGTTAGCAAATGACCTAATGGATCTCTGTTGGGAGAAATACAACAAGATAAAATAATAATATAAAAATGAAAATAATAATATAATTTCAATACCAGCATTTTCTAACTACCATTTATTTGTCTGCCATTTTCATTGCATCTCCCTACCTACTGTATTCCAGGCCTGAGAACAGGGTATAACGCCAAGACTTTAGCACCTCTCCTATCCCATATTATTGTGCAAACAGACTGATCCTTAAAAATAAACAAGTTACAATAGATAACAGATACACTAGATTTGTTCAAAAAAAAAGGTTGGATCCAGGGGGTAATGTGATTGCCAATATTTGGAGTGAGGAAGGAATTTATTTTTCCCCTTATGAGATATCATTGGATAATGTGCCACTGGGGTTTTTTGTTTGCCTTCCTCTGGATCAATATACTGAAAAGTACGGATACAGGATAAAGTATCTGTCGTCTAAATTTAGCATAGGTGGAACTTGCTGGACGTCTGTCTTTTTTCAACCTTATCTACTATGCAACTATGTAACTATGTAAGTTTTCATAATTCCGATCTGCAAAAAAAAATATTTTAAGTAGGGTGACTGCATTTTTCCCGGGACAAATTTAGTGCCTGCGCGAACGGCAAGCACCAACCACAAATGCGTGAACGGTGAGGCCCGCTGCGCCAAAGCGCCAAAAAGAAACGGAACTTTAGGGGGGGAATCAGGGCCCGGGACAAAGTCCAAAAAACCAGGACTGTCCCGCTAAACCGGGCGTCTGGTCACCCTAATTTTAAGGAATTATATAAAATCAGTAACACCCAAGATTTTAAATATCCGAAGAGAATTGCTGATATTAATACAATATGACAAAAAAAAGATACATTCCCAGATTTGGACAGCGCCTCGAAGAAATTTTTTTCAACAAATGGGAACTGTACTTAGTTTTTTTTCTTTGCCCACAAGCCAAAAAGAAAAAAGACATGTTTTTAAGGCACGGATTGGGTCCTTCACAAGCAAGAGTAAATAATGACTCAAAGGGGATTTGGGGGGGGGGGGGGGGAGTTTTGGGAAGCACTGATGTGTTGTGGATTAATTGGTTTAGGTTTTGTAATATTATTTGTTAGGTATGTTCTGAATAACAAATGAGTAATAACAGACAAGTTAAGAGATCCTATATAAGGTTATCAGTACAACAATTGGAATATATATATACAGCTCAACCCCGTTATAGCGCGATCCGCTATAACGCGGATCCACTTATAACGCGGTTTGAGCGTGGACCCCGAATTGAAAAAAACACACTGCACACTGCATACATTCAAAGCACACTGCATACATACTCACAGCACACTGCACACACTCACAGCTCACAGCACACTGCATACACTCACAGCACACTGCACACACTCACAGCACACTGCACACACTCACAGCACACTGCACACACTCACAGCACAACTGCACACACTCACAGCACACTGCACACACTCACAGCACTCACAGCACACACACACACACACACACACAATCACACACTGCATACATTCACAGTACACTGCATACACTCATAGCACACTGCACACAATCACAGCACACTGCACACAATCACAGCACACTGCACACACTCACAGCACACAGCACACTGCACACACACACACACACTGACACACAGTAAAATACACACACACACACACACAGAGACACACTGTCTCTTTAAGGGAGCTTGCTCTCGCAAGACGGAAGCAGAAGCAGTAAGCAGAGACAGGGAGAAGAGCTGCCAGATGCCGGGTAAGTGCTGTGTGCTGTTGCTGCTGCCCCACCGGGTCTGGGAATGTTGGGAGAGTTCTCAGCTTTCCCCCTCCGGCGGACACAGTACCACCACAAAAAAATAAAAAAAAGTTTAGGTGGCCATTTTTTTTCCGCAACCCCGTTTATAACGCGGTGGTCGCGGGTGGCCCCCGAGGACCGCTCTATAATGGGGTTAAGCTGTATATATATTTTTTTTCTTTTATTTCGGTCTTATTGTTATACATTCAAATATGTGTTTGGAAATATATGGAAACATAAAAAAAATTATGGAAAAATAAAAATAAACAAGAAGAATTCAAATATACTTCATGGCAACATATTTTAGTTGTACTGATAGCAAAGTGCGTGTGTGTCTGAACAAGTTGCACTGAAACATTATGAAACGCACAAACAACCTAAACCATTAGAATACCTCTCCTATGTACAGACATGAGCCCGGCAAAGCCCAATTATATACAATGTTTGTAAGATGACCAGATAACCATTTAGTGTCCCCCCCATATTGCAGGAGTACCCCAGTTCTGATGGCACCTTATTCCACAGGACTTGCTTGTGCTAAACTACACAGATGTTTAGATGAATGCGCTTCTTTGCTCTAAATGCGCATCTGTAATAGGGCAGAGCAGCTATTAATCCCTCCGGACACCCGCCTAATCAATGCGCATTACTGGAGCACAACAAAGCGATAAGGATGAGAGAGTGCAGAGAGAGTGCAGAGCGCCACAATAACACGCTGCAATTCTTTCAGCGCCATGTCCACACGTTTGGATGGGAAATTGTTTTAATGTCTGCTTTCTGTGTCCTCATGGTATTAAGTATTAACTGTGCCTATCATTTAATCCTGGATATATTAAAGTGCGGCTCGTGCCTTTATTAGAGTCTTAAGGTTTGGGGGCGAGTTGTATGGTCATATTAACCCCTTCACTGCTAGATGAGACTGCAATGTTTTGGAATGTTCTTCAGACCCTGCTGGCAACGCCTCGGGTGATACCCTCCCTCCCCAAGCGTGGTATCCACCTGGGACACTTGTAAATAAGAACATGCTTATTTTTTTTTACAGTGAGATGCTTCTGGCCAGACACTTGATGGGCTATGAATGCCATGAAGCAAGGAGAGGGGAACACTATGGCAGATAAAAGTGACCCCAGTGCCGCTCTGTGCACCCCATCATTTCAGATCTTTAAGGTTGTGAATCTCACCCCTCTAAAAACAGGTCGGACTTCAAAGAAATCCAACACGCTTTCCCAAAATTTCTCAAACTATTATAAAAGTTAAATATGGCAAATGTCAAATAATGTCTCACCTGGAGGTCTATATAATGGGGTGTGAAGCGTTAGATCGAATCCGACGCCTCCCGTATACGGCTGCCCTACATAATTCCGTCTTTCATTTACAGCTGGGTAAACCAGGAGAAAGGCTCAGCAGTTGCAATTGCTGAATAGCTCCAATAATGTTTAATAGGTGTCTGCTATCCAACCAGAAAAGGCTGGAGATTGTTTGCAATGTGAAAATATAATAATACATTTATTCCGTATTGATTTATATTACAGTGTCTTATTTATTTATGGAGGTATTTGTATGTGACTGACATTTAAATTATGGGTATTACCAGAATGCTTATAATGCACTCCTGTGTCATACACTTGTTTTACAAAGAAGATAATATATGTATTTTCAGACACTAGAAAATTGTCAAACTGCCGGTCTGACCCCGTGGTATGAAATTGCTCTCACTACATAAAGCTTCGCCGAATTAAAACAAGACATCATTTTAAGACTCCAGCTGGCTTTACGGCAATCAATGCTAAATGGTCTAGAGGAGTACTTCAAAATAGATGACATGTGTAGCACCTCTTCTCTCAAAGCAAATTAGTCAATACACCAAGGTGTCCGTAATGTTACAGCCCAATATCCCTGACAATCTACGGTAATACACAGACCCTTGTACAATAGCTTTGTACCGCTACCCAGGGCTGGCTCAGTTCGCCTGTGAATCAGCTTCTCTCTGTACATAAGCTTGTTCACGCACACAGAACGTATTGTATTTAAAAACAGAACATTCAGTACAAACCTAGATTTAACTGAAACCACCCATGTGGAGAGGAATCGATTTGTAGAGATAAGAACCCACTGTTGCTATACTAAGTGATTTTAGGTACATAGGCTGGGTACAATCACACAATCATTTCTGTTCATTTTCCCTATTAGATATAAATCCATAAACCCAACATGATATCCATCTTGGAAACAAAAAAGAACAGCGCAAAAAAACCATTGTGTAGTGTAGTATTACAATTAAAATTTATAATATAAGTGAGTATTGCACGTACACAAAAATAAGGGTTAAAGCATGACATGTTAGGGACATGTTACCACTCTGTAGGCACAGCAGGATTAGGACCCGTTTCATGACTTTCCCCCTCAGAATGCTGGTGTATGATTCCAAAGTAAGCGGCTCAGCGTTGGGGACTTCCCACACCCGTCACCAGCTCTCACAGGTTTTGATCGCCACACTGACTGCTTCCCGGGTTTCCTCCACGCCGGCGTGTGACGTCATCAGGTGCGGCGTCTCTATGCCGGTCGCGTTTTCTTTGCGTCACTGTCTCACACTCTCATTTAAGCGGCACACAGATCCCCAACACTCCCGTAGCCAGAACAAATGTTCGATTTAAAACCGCAATGGGGATAAAAATATAAGAAAAAGGAACGCGCCCTCTCCTACCGTTTCGTACTTCCGTACTTCGTCGCGACGAAGTACGGAAGTACGAAACGCGTAGAGAGGGCGCGTTCCTTTATTCTTATATTTTTATCCCCATTGCGGTTTTAAATCGAACATTTGTTCTGCTACGGGACGTGTTGGGGACTCTGTGTGCCCTAACTTAACTGCTGATTGTGAGACAGTGACGCATCAAAGACCGACCGGCATAGAGACGCCGCCTGATGACGTCACACGCCGGCGTGGAGTACCCCGGAAGCAGTGTGGCGATCAACCCTGCTGAGAGCTCCGTGACGGTGTGGGAAGGTTCCCCAACGCTGACCGCTTACTTTGGAATCATCACACCAGCATTCTGAGGGTGAACGTCCTGCAACCGTGTCCTAATCCTGCTGTGCCTACAGAGTGGTAACATGTCCCTAACATGTCATGCTATTAACCCTTATTTTTGATGTACTGCAATACTCACCTTTATATTATAAATAATTTTTTAATACACTACACATGGTTTTTTTTGCGCTGTTCTTTTTTTTTTTCTTTTTTTTTTTTTTTTTTTGGATTTTTTTTTCTTTTTTTTCCATGTAGGCCTTGGTGTTTGAGCCCTTCCCCAGACCAGCTGCACACAACCTCACCCGTAAAGGTTGTATGGATATATTTTTACATACCTTTTATGTGTAAATCACTTTTCCTATCACAATCACTTATGAGCGCAAGTCCTGTTTTTGTTTTCACTCATGATATCCATCTTGTATTTCTATTTTCTCTTGGCTTGGCCAAGGGGTGGGTTGTATCTTCTTTATGGTACTCTGCTCTTAGTAACCTTACCGGCTTCTGCATGCATCAATGAAGAAACACCACTCTACTGTCTTCGAACGTTAAATAACCGTACTCAAACACAGCATTTCTACCATATACTCTGGAAAATGCAGCATTTCTACCATATACTCTGGAAAGTGCTTCCTATATGATGCAGAATACTGTCCTCCAAGGAGAATCCCATAGTACAGTTGCTCCTTGCAGTTAGTGCTATATACCCGGGCTCAGATGATTGCTTAGATGTGCTTCCAATTATGAATTACCTGCAAACTTTTTAAAAAGCGAGTGTGAAGCGGTGATCCTGTTAAAATCAGTTGCCCAGTTACAGCCGCTTCGGAGGCGCAGGTCAGGCCGGCAGTAACGGAGAGTGAAGAGGGTGGAAAACTGGGAAAGGAGGAGGGAAGAGCAGGGAGCGGAGTCCATCCCAGCAGTTCAACCCGGAAGTTAGTCACAACTAACATCACAACATGATGGGCTCTACTGCATATAATAGTTAGGGACTTTTAGTTGGGGGGTGGGGAGAAAATGGGGGACTGTTTGCTAGGGAGAGGGGATTGAGTCAGCCCGGGCGGGGCAAGTACCACCAACATACAAAATATTCACAAATACAGTTAAATTACAGGATTGTTTTGCCTTTGCTCTAGAAATTGGGGTGATGGGGTGGGGGCATCTGGTGGAACATGCCCTAAACGCAAAAATACCTAGTTCCACCTCTGCTGGTGACAGTACCCAGACCTACTGTACCAGAGGCACTGGGTACCATTTCCAAAAGGGCCCATCAATTCCTCAGAAATCCCCCCCCCCCCCTCTTCACCTTTGAGTAGCAGAGGTGACAAAAGGGTTGCTATTCATTTCCCCTGTCTCCTTACAGTTTTACTAAAAATCAGCTAAATCCAATCTGATCTAATTCACAAGCATGATGAATGTACATTTTTGACACGTGAATTCAGGCGGGTTAATTAATATCAAACATTCCATGATATTGATGTTGCAAAGGTCAGATGTGTGTTTGTCTATCGGAATGAGGCGCAGCCCCGGCAAGACTGATTTCTATGCCTACGGCAAACTCATCCAAACGCAATGATGCGGATCACATTATTCTAGGGGTTACAGAAAGAGAGTTAGGGGTTCTTTTTATACTCTGAGCTATTTTACATTTAAAAACTATTTCTCCACCATACTGTTTATGTCACAGGAGATGGATGAGTTAAGGACACACCCACACAACGGTGGGACTCATTTTTGTGACAAAGGCAAAGCTAGGGGGGATAAAAAAATTCATTTCTGTTCTGAAATTAGAATTGAACATAGAGGGCGTTTTGCCAATACATGCGTGGATTCTCTTATTTTCAACTGCAAGCCCCTATGATGAGCCTGATCTAGTTATGTGGTAACGTATTTAGATTTGCCGTTTCATCCTGTTATTTTCTGTCTGGGTTTCTATATTGCATGTTTTTTGCAGAATTCTTTTTCTTAACAAAGCACTGTACCACTTTTTTGTATATTACATTTAACATGTAATAAGTAATGTCTTTTGGGCTCTAATTACTTTTTACTAATTACTCTTCTACCTTTTAGAAGAGATTAACCACATTTTAGGCCACATTTTGCTACATTGGGTTTTGTGGTAATTACATATTATTCCTAGTAAACAGGAACTAAGGACTCTGAAGGCAAGCACTTACGATTATCCTCATGGTGGCAGCAAATTGAGGTGTAGTGTGATAATTTTTGGGGAGACATTGCTCATTTTAAGCGCCCTGCGAGGAGGTACACGAGTCAGCAGGATAGCTGGCAGTAATAACCCTTTTCACATACACAAGTCACGTGGTCACAGGTGTGCAGTCCGTGACACCATCAGTCACAGCTTCAAACATATTATTGACCAAGTTTAATAGCGGACCATAAAAAAAACTGGATTTATCGTTGTCGTACAAACTCTTGCTTACAAGTGTTCATAGAAAGGGTACAGAGATACTGCCGCACACCTACATAAATAACATCAATGTTTTATGAATAGGGTGCATACGGGAAATATATGCGCATAGAGGTGGATGTTGACAGACAACAAAAAGTATCCTATGTGCACTCGCTATTCACATAAGAGGGCTGGGAAAAATTCAATCCTAGGGTGTAACCCCTATATAGCCACTCACAAATATATCTAAAATCTTTTATTAAACATCTATGCAAAATAGAAACAATATACAGTGGATAAAAAAACAGGGAACTCCCGCACGGGTGGAGAGACCTATAATTGTCTCTTTAGTAGCAAAGAGACAAGGGAGAGGAGAACGGTAGGAGAGTTAGAGCCGTTATAGCCATTGATAGTAAATATACATATGCACACACAATATACCAGACATCAAAAACAGAGTTATAGACCAGGTCAGAACCGTGTAACTTGTATCTTACTTATATATAGGGTCTAATAATCTCTAGCCTAAGGTCTAATTGAGGATACTGTATCTATAGTAGCCAATACAGTATATATCTAGGCACGATCCCCGTATCTAATATGTAGCTAGAACCAGTGCCCCGCTCATAGGTAGAAGGAGAAGGGCATATATAAACAAACCATATTCCCGCAGAACTAAGTCCCAGGCTGTCCTATAAGTGTTAGGATCGTATATAAATCCCCTTTGTATGCGGGTGTATGTATATTATGATGCCATGGGGCATAAGAACAGAGGGATATAACCTGGTTTCACTTATGGGTTCGTGCTGTTTCAGTGCTGTTACGGTATTTTCCTTCACCCTGCTCCACTCATGCGCTCCCAGATGACGTCACGATTGTGACGTCACTAAAAACTGACGCACTTTTCACGCCTTCCAGGCGCTTTCTCAAGGTATTGGGAGTGGTATCAGGCCACTCCAAGAATATCTTATGCGTCTTGGCTGGGGGTGTGTTCTCCTGATCAGCCAATCGCATAAGTAAGGGTAGCACATATCATACAGTTTAACTCCACTGATAGATTTCACCTTGTCAGAGCCTGTCATGATAGTGCTAATATCAAATTGATTATGTTAACCCCTACCTTACATATTGAAGGAGTGGGATCCGTCATTACCTTTGTGGTACTCAATACATTTGAAACAGAAGTTTTTAACACCTAAACATAGTAATTAAATGTGAGGCTGTATATAGGCGTATAAATATCCATGTAAATACATCTGGCTCTCAATACCTACAGTGCATGATCATAATTCATTGCGAGTCTCACATAGTGAGTATACTAGAACCAATAGTAATATTTTACTAATGAGATTCCCCTATGTTGAAGGATACCTAGCAATAGGGGTATATATATATATATATATATATATATATATATAGGGTTGTAAGAGTGTATGGATCTTAAAGTGACCGCCTCTAAAAGTCAAAACGGACTTCAAGAAGTTTATGACTCCACTATATACCTGGATCCCCACCCAATAGAAATATATACGGTCATACGCGAAGCTCTTTTGTAATGTAATTATATTCAAAACTTGGATTGTACTACAACTTACGATTATCCTAATGGTGGCAGCAAATTGAGGTGTAGTGTGATGGTTTTTGGGGAGACATTGCTCACTTTAAGCGCCCTGCGAGGAGGTACACGAGTCAGCAGGATAGCTGGCAGTAATAACCCTTTTCACATACACAAGTCACGTGCTCACAGGTGTGCCGTCCGTGACACCATCAGTCACAGCTTCAAACATATTATTGGCCAAGTTTAATAGCGGACCATAAAAAAAACTGGATTTATCGTTGTCGTACAAACTCTTGCTTACAAGTTCATCAACTTCTAACAGGTGAAAGGTTGATCTTTCGGAAACCTATACATGTCTAGTAATAGAGCTCAGGAATCATCTCATTGCAAGAGAAATCTAATAATGATCTCTGAAAAACCACCACCTCTATGCAGTCCACATTTCAAGGTCACCTTGCAACAGTTTACTAATGCCGATTGTATTAGAAAATATTTTTCTGTACATCCACTTCATTTGTATTTAATAAATGGATGTGCTCCAGACTCAAGAGGTTCCAGTCAGTAGCTCATGGTCTCGCCAATAAATCAAATTTAATTCCCTGAAGTCTGTGCAGAAAGGGAGCACCAGCTAATAAATCAGCACATTCTCCTCTAAACAAAACACTGGTGTCCTCCTGCACAGCCTCCTACCCCCATTACATGGTAACATTACATACCAAAACATGGAATAGGAGGGTCATTTTTTTGGGGGGGGGGGGATTTGATCAATGAAATTTTGTGCAGTGTTCTTCAAATAAGCAATTGGAGGTTGGCCAGGCTGCGTTTGCTTAATATTTGTAACATGAACAATGCCTCAAACATGAAATGCTGTTGCAAAGGCAGACGCCGCGCATGTTCATACGTATTCTCAGAGTGCTAGTGCAGTCTTACAGCCACGGGGGAGTGGCAATTAATTATGGGGGAGTATCTCCTCTCCGTGCCCTCCCTCCTTACCCCCAGACATTGCATTGGACCGCGGGGCCAATGATGACGCCAAACCACAAGTGAGAGGGAGACAGCGGTAGCGCGCAAGTGCGTGAGCAGGTAAGGCGGACTTCCAATGAGGTACAGACCATCACCCTCATGTCACTTCCTCCCCGCCTGTTCTACCCCTCGTGTCACCCCCACTTCCCCTCATGTTAGCAACCCCCATCAGGTCACCCCCTCTCCCCCTCTCGTGTGTCACCCCCTTGGCGGTGGCCGGGTACATTTTCTAGGACTTAGCTGCAGTGTACATATGCACTATAGAAGATCGTTTAAAAAAAAAAAAAAAAGAGACTGTGATATGATACTAGTTTCACTGAAATCAGGGCGCCATACTCCCTGAGGCATACTGCACTCCCCCGCTACCCAATGAGCAGCCACTTTACCTTCTTGTTTCAACATTGTCCCTTATTCCCTCTTGATTGTCAGCTCTCATGATCAGGGCTCTCATTACCGCTCTGTATCTTTTTGTCCTTATTTGTATGTAACTCAAATATCTGTACCCCCTTTGTACCGCGCTGCGGAATATGTTGGCCCTTTAAAAATAAACGCTGATAATAATAATAGGATTGGGAAAGAGGACAGGCGTGTACTGCACTGAAGGAAGCAGAGAGCTCACCAAGGAATCTCAAAACACTGCGGCCTCGTACAGAATCTCCAGTGTCACCAACAATGTCACACGTGCCAGCTAACCTGCTGGCTGTAGATTTTATGAAGCTCCCTAATTGCTTACACCCAAATAACATTTGGAGGCACATGATAAAAGGAACACATTCATACCAGTAATTAAGCACCTATGCTCACTATACAATGGCATAATGACTCACCATGCTGATGAATGACTTTCCGTGCTCGGACTGGTCCCCTCCTCCTTTCTTCAGACTTCCCCAGGTGTGCTTCTCCGTCACACAAACTCCACATAAGTCTCTAGGTCTCCGGACACCTCAGGCATTCACACAGCCCAGCTGATCAGACTGCTGCCTCCTATATAAAACCTGTGGAGAGAGAGTCATCTTTAAAACGCAACCTCACCGTCCCCCCGTAACTATGAATACATTTCACAGCAAACTAACCTACCCAGTCAGATCCCGGATTACAGCACCACGGAAATAATTACTGAATTGTCTTAGTGTTAGAAGCCGGCGTTCTCAAACATGTTCACAGTCTCCAATTCAGAGCATTACATTATTATATTCATTTCAGTGAGAAAAAGAGCTGCTCGGAGATTATCACAGGCGGCCTCGGGCAAGCAGATAAGAAATATTATACAAGGCCATCAATTCTGCATGTTCTTAGTACAGAGCCACGCATAACCACTCAATACCACAAAATCATGCAACAATTTTGCTGACATTTATTCATGGAAGAGATGTTCAGTGCTGGACAAGCCTGTAACTGCGTCTGTATCGGGAGGATTGCAGTTCAAGAGAAACTGTAGAAACCCAAAGTAAATAGATGTCACGGATTAACCCGCGCTGCTTTGTGACACCCCAAAGTTACAGTGCTCACGGTGGGGAAGCAATGCCTATAAAGCGGTCACCATTGTGGGAACTTGCTTTAACAGTTGGCAAAATAATTATTCTACATCAATATATTTCAAGAATTTGAAAAAAAAACCTGTAATGCGAAGTCACAATGAAGTGGGTGGTGAGAATGAGACACGGTGACATCCCACTTGTGATCACACAGAGCTAGCGGCTTCGATAGGGTTAATATGCCAAAACTAGATGCGTGTAAGTGTTTGTAAATGACTCCTCTCGGGTTATGTTAGGGTCCCTGAATGAGGAGGGGGTGCCAGTTGTGTAAGCTCAATGTCTGTCTGCAGGCTAATAAGAGGAAAGCATAATGATAGAGATAACTTGGGGAGCAGTACAATCACCCGAACACAGGGGTGGCCAACTCCAGTCCTCAAGGTCCACCAACAGGTAAGGGCTCAAAGATATCCCTGCTTCAGCACAGGTGGCTCAATCAACGACTGCACCACCTGTGCTGAAGCAGGGATATCCTGAAATACTGACATGTTGGTGGCCTTTGAGGACTGGAGTTGGCCACCCCTGCCCAAGGATACAAATGGCCTGAATTTTCTCAGCCATTAGTTCTGGTTTGACACAGTGGGACCGAAGCACTGGCTAGATGCTTTGTAAGAGGAGGAGTTCAGGGTTAAACGCAATGGATGGCTGCATTGTACATATGAGAGCATGTATACTCTATGCCGCCATGCTCTTGACCCACTTGTAGTCTGTACGAAAGACCAGCACAGCGACGCCAATGATGCAGTAATAGAGGAAGACAAACCATCTGCAGCCAACCTGAACAGTGTTTAACAGTGAACAGCCCTGAAACAAATATACATAGATGGGAAAAGAAACCTTAAACATAAAATCTAAATAAATTAACAAACTTCGTATGCAGAACTTCCAGATGACACATGGAATGAATCCTAGCATTGGCCTGGTACACATGGTTTCTTAACCAATATGGTGTCCTACTCTTGAGAAATCCAAGCATACAATGCTTAATGGGGTGCATCCATTTTCAGAATAAATAATTTGAAACGGCAAAGAAGGTCTGCGGTAAGCAGCTTGCGCGTACCCCACTTGCTCGAGAGTGAGGTTATAAATATGGCCTGATGTTTATTAAAATCCTAGGTTTCTGCTGCATCAGAAAAAAGAAAATCCATCATCGCCTCCCAATGAAATTCTAGGAAAAGTAAACAAAAAAAACACTCAAAGTGTTCACAGATTGGCAAACAGGAAATCTGTAAAGGTAGGGACAAATGTGTCAAATCCAAAGTTGGAATTGAGCCCCGAAGATGTTATCCCACTAAGGAAAAGGAAGAGGCGGACAAGACAAAATATTTAGTTTTTTCATTTGTATACTCAAGTTACACAGAAGAAAAGATGATTAGAGACATATTGCTGTAAGTCACACACACAACTTCAGCAGCGTTTCACAGGTCCTGGACCCTCTCAAGCTTGTACACTTTATGGGAAAATAAATTGTAACCGGCATGCATACTCGTGTCCCCTAAATCAAATTAATTTTCCACTAAGCAGCATTTATATACTGTACACACACCAATATATAGCTAATAGAAAATGTCTTCTTTGTTTACCGTATGTTCATTTCCTTTCATTGAAATGAAGGATTTTGACCCTTTATGGACTCTGTGGGACTGTGGACTTCGCGTTGTCTCCAGGTTAATTGCGCACATTGATCACACTGACTAGTTATATGGAGGCTCAGTGACACTGCATCCATTTACAACAACTCGCAGGCGTACAACGCTCAGGCTGTCGCTGACCACGGCAGAAAACGTTTTCTGAATGTCTCCGAGATGCAGAGGGGGTCAGACGCAGAGGGGGTCAGACGCAGAGGGGGTCAGACACAGAGGGGGACAGACGCAGAGGGGGACAGACGCAGAGGGGGACAGACATCATGTCCATTATTATCCACCGGAGAAAAGCTACATGCTTACTTTCAATGCTCCCTGCAGGTTGTGAATATTTACCTGCTACGGTTTCAGAATGACTAAGAGAATATGTGCATGTTCACATACTTTATGGCACAATTGTTTATAGAACTTTAAATGCATCTACAGTGCGCGCGTGTGTGTATAAAAAAAAACAAGAGAAGCACTTTGGCTGGGGACTATCTGGATATCCCGCACTTTGGCTGCCTGTATATCTGGATATCCCGCACCACTTTGGCTGCCTGTATACTGGATATCCACACACCTTTGGCTGCCGATATCTGGATATCACACACTTTTTGGCTGCCTGTAATCTGGATATCCCGCACTTGGCTGCCTGTATATCTGGATATCACACCACTTTGGCTGCCTGTTAAATCTGGATATCACACACTTTGGCTGCCTGTATATCGATAATCACACACTTTGGCTGCCTGTCTTTGGATATCACACCACTCTTGGCTGCCTGTATCTGGATATCACACACTTTGGCTTGGCTGCCTGTAATATCTGGATATCACACACTTTGGCTGCCTGTATTCTGGATATCCCGCATTTGGCTGCCTGTCATCTGGATATCCCAGCCCTTTGGCTGCCCTGTTACTTGATATCACACACTTTGCGCTGCCTGTATATTCTGGATATCACACACTTGGCTGCCTGTAATATCTGGGATATCACACACGTTGGCTGCCTATCTGGATCTCACACACTTGTGGCTGCCTGTATATCTGGATATCACACCACTTTGGCTGCCTGTCTATCTGGATACCCACATTTGGCTGTCGTATATCTGGATATCCCAACTTTGGCTGGGGACTATCTGGATATCACACACTTTGGCTGCCTGTATATCTGGATATCCCGCACTTTGGCTGCCTGTCTATCTGGATATCCCGCACTTTGGCTGCCTGTCTATCTGGAATCCCGCACTTTGGCTGCCTGTATATCTGGATATCCCATACTTTGCTGCCTTCTATCTGGATATCACACACTTTGGCTGTCTGTCTATCTGGATATCCCACACTTGTGGCCCTTGTCACATTGGCTGTCCTGTCACTTTACTGATATCACCACTTTGGCTGTCTATCTGGATATCCCACACTTTGACTGGGGACTATCTGGATATCCACACTTTTGGCTGCTTATATCTGATCGATATCACACACACTTTGGCTGCCTGTAATCTGGATATCACACACTTGGCTGCCTGTATATCTGGATATCCCTCACCCTTTGGCTGCCTGTCTATCTGGATATCCCGCACTTTGGCTGCCTGTCTATCGGATATCACACACTTTGGCTGTCTGTCTATCTGGAATCACACACTTTGGCTGTCTATCTGGATATCCCACACTTTGACTGGGGACTATCTGGATACCCACACTTTGGCTTGCCTGTATATCTGGATATCCACACTTTGGCTGTCTGTCTATCTGGATATCCCACACTTTGGCTCCTGTATATCTGATATCACACACTTGGCTGTCTGTCTATCTGGATATCCACACTTTGGCTGCCTGTCTATCTGGATATCCCGCACTTTGGCTGCTGCTATCTGTATATCCCGCCACTTTGATGGGGACTATCTGGATATCTCGCAACTTTGACTGGGGACTATCTGGATCCCGCACTTTGACTGGGGACTATCTGGATTCTCGCACTTTGGCTGCCTGTCTATCTGTAAGCTCCTCGGGGCAGGGACTCCTCTTCCTTAATGTTATGTTTATTCTAAAGCACTTATCCCAGATCTGTTATTTATATTATCTGTTAGTATTTTGATTACCACATGTATTACACTGTGAAGCGCTATGTAACATTAATGGCGCTATATAAATAAAGACATACAATACAATACATCTTGATATCCCACACTTTGGCTGGGGACTATGAGACAGTCTCACAATGCTTGATTTCTTTTTATCACTGTGAGTGCATTCCTTTTTATTCGGGCACAGTACAAACGGTTTTCTACTACTGAGGCACGTGCTTCTTCTTGTTTTTTTTTTAGATGGGGTACATTTTACAGAAGCACCCAGATTCACAATTTTTACCTTTTGGAACTTTCTTCTCAAAAAACTTTTTTTAACTAATTTCATGAGAATTTATATCTACATCTAAGATATTCAGTGAGTATCTAGCACTATATCTGCTATCACTTTTGTATTGTATTGATATATGGCACTGTAAACTTACAGTGGTATGTCTGAAAGGCAGACCATAGTTTAACCTTTGGGAACCCCCTGGACATATGTAGCTCTGCCAAAATCCTACTTTTTTTTTTTTACTAGGGGACATCATCTTGCGCTCGCGTCCTGCACTGATGGATGTGAAGGGGGGTGACTCCTCCCCTTACATCATGACGGAGTGGTCACATGACGGAGTGCCGGAGAGACCGTGGCAAGGTCTGGCTCCTCCGGTGATAAGGGTAATCAATATCCCCACTGTCCTTGTGGAAGTGCCCAGCCTTTATAACTGCTGCATTTCCGACTCAAACCCATGGAAATGTTTGCTGGAAACTGACGTAATTCTAAGCATGCCTGGGTATGCTGATGTATCCTAGTGAAACACGGATTTTCTGCTACGTGTGTATGTATATAGTACACATGAATGTTTTCTATTACATATATATATACACACACACACCACACCACACACAACAACACACTCTTCATCTGCGCACTCGTCGATCCACTACTGGATCTCCAGGTACTCTGGTTACGAGCCTCTCCATGTTGCTCCAACACTTTTTCTGATTTCATCTGCGTTTTTGGTCTTTTGATATCCCCTCAAATCCAGTCATTACCATCATGTCCATCGACAGTAATTTCTTCTTGTCGATGTATATCCAGCCCATTGCCACTTTCCTATCACACACACCACACACCACCCTATACCCCCCTCCCCATCATGCCTCTGTTTAGCAATAGATGATTTTTTTGTTGTGGTTTGTGCTTGTATGCTGGATTATTAACTCTCCGTGGTCGCTGCTTGCACTGTGCCTTTTTATATTATTAATCCATCCATGTGCATAGTTTTCCTTCATCAGTGAAGTTTAAAAAAAAAAAAAAAAATCAACTGCTAATATTCCCTTTGATGGCGGAATGGATTGATCAAAACCTTTTTCTCACAACCTGCACTAGAAATGCAGTACTGTACATCTCGGTAAATGTGACTGCATCTTTAAAGGCAATCAGTCTTTCAGGTCATCTGACCCTAGATAACCCCTCTCCCCCCATGCACAGCCTGTTGATGCCGGAAATTACAGCTGCAGAAAAATTGTTGTTTTAAATGGACAGCCCATTAGAAAGCACCTTTTTTCATGATTGTTCAAATATTTGTCCCTGCTCCTGGAACGCGTTGTCATTGCTTCTCACAACACGTGCTAGAATTAAAGTAAAACTTGCCAGTTCTTCCATCTAGTACCATGGATTCCGGTTTTGTGCATGTTGCTCCCTGGTACAGCGTGCACCATGTACCGGTAAGTAGGTGGATTGAGACAACGAAGGTATTCGAGTACGAGCGGCTCACATTGTCCGGATGTATTGAGCAACGAATCAACTCTATAAGCAATTAGATTTTGGGCATTGCTGCCTGCACCGCTGCTGCGTACTTTTCACAGGTCTCTATTAACCAAATAATTAAAGTCTAGTCAAACTCACCGGACACACGTTTATTTTATTTTATGGCCTAACTTGACGTGTTCTCTCCATCTCAGGCTCATATACTGAATGTGCAAGGTGATGTAAATTGTTTGCAGCCCTACACTGCCAGAAGACCTGCAACTTATTAAAACAAAAGCAATATATGGTAAAATGCAAAGCAGAGTCGTTACCATTCGGCAATAATGAGGCTAAAAAGGGTCACCGAGTAATTTAACTGCCTCATAGCTCACACCTATCGGAGTGGCAATGACTTTCTTCCTCCCCTCAGATGCCCCTCAATCTCCTGAACCTTGTTCTTATTCTGGATTCACTGAGTAAACTATACAAGTTGCAGCACTCTCTAAGCGTACTCCGGTGCGGGACGGTAAAACCAAAACTGACTGCAGCACTCCCTACGGTACTCAGGGTCCTAGTGTAAACTATAATCTCGTTTGTACGTCACTGTAATAACAATGCTGCAGCACTCCTACGGTAACTCGGGTCAACGTATGTAATACACTATACATGCTGCAGCACTCCTAGGTACTCGGGTTCACTGTATAAGCTAACATCACAATGTGCAGTCACTCCTCATGGTACTCGGTTCACTTGTATAAACTATACAATTCTGCAGCACTCCTAAGGTACTCGATCATGTTAAAACTACTTAAATGCTGCACAGCACTACCTACTGGTACTCGGATCACGTATAACTATACAAGGGCTCTGCAGCAGCTCACTAGGTACTCGGATCTGTACTATAACAAACAATGCTGCAGCATCTAAGGTACTCGGGGGACTGGGATAAACAATACAATGCTGCAGCCTCCTAGGTACTCGGGCGACTGGTATAAACTTATACAATGCTGTCCCAGACACTCCTACGGTACTCGGTATCCATGTGGCCTCTAGGGACTCGGATCACTATAACTAATACACAATTGGCGCAACTCCCTAGGTACTCGGTCACTGTAGTAAAACTATTCATGCTGCAGTCACTCCTATCGGTACGACGAGTCACTCTGTATAAACTATACAAAGTGCTGACAGCACTCCTAAGTACTTCGGGACTGTAGAATATACAAAATGCTGCAGCACTCCTACGGTACTCGGAATCACATAACCTTATACTCTTTGCAGACTGCTAGGTATGGGGTAAGTAAATACGCCTAATATCGAAGCTTGTAACTATTAAGCAATCTGCAGCTTTCAAGGTAAACTCGGGTCACTGTATAACTAACAATGCTAGCAGCACTCCTACGGTACTCGGGTTCACTTTTAAACTATACAATGCTGCGCACTCCTAAGGTGAACTTCGGATCACTGTAGATTTTGAGCGCGACTGTGGTCCAGTCTGTGTCACGAAAGGGGCGTGCCCAGGTCTTGATGGTTTAGGACAGGCTGTACACGTGGCTGACTGTCTCTAAAAAAAGCTCAAATAGACCCGGCTTCAACAAATTTGGGGTCGCTCCATCGCCATTGTGCTTACAGTAAGCGCTTGCGACGGATGAGTCAGTGTGATTGATTCGGAACGACGTCCCCCGCGCGTGACAAGGCCACTATAGCCGCAGCCTAGGGGGACGTCAGCAGCTATTGTATATTCTTTATTCCAGTCCCCCACCGAGTACCTTAGGATTGCTGCAGCATTGTTACGTTGATACAGTGCACCGAGCTACGCATAGGAGTCGCTGCAGCATTGTATGTTTATACAGGGACCCGAGTACCCGCTAGGCGTGACTGGCACATTGTATAGTTTATACCGATGGACCCGAGTACTTAGGAGTGCTGCAGAATTTAATAGTATACGAGTGGACCACGAGTCACCTTAGGATTGCTGCAGATTGTATAGTTTATACAGGACCTGCCCAGTACCGTAGGGGTGGCTAGCAGCACTTGTATAGCTTGTATACAGTGATCCGAGTACTTAGGATGCTGCAGCATTGTGATAGTTTACTCACAGTGATCCGATTACCTTAGGAGTGTGCAGCATTGTAAGATTTTTACAGTGACCGAGTACGTAGGGGTGCTGCAGCATGTATATTATACAGTGACCCGAGTACCTAGGAGTGCTGCAGCATTGTATAGTTTAATCCAAGTCCCCCCGAGTACCGTAGTAGTGCGCATACACTATACAATGCTGAGCCACCCCTACGGTACTCGGGTCCCGGTATAAACTCTACAATGCTGCAGACTCCTAAGGTACGCGGGTCACTGTCTAACTAACAATGCTGCAGCCTCCTAACGTACTCGGTTCACTGTATAAACTAGCAATGCTGCGCACTCCTACGGTAACTCGATCCTGTATAAACTAACAATGCTGCAGCACTCCTAAGGTACTCGGGGTACTGGATAAACAATACCTGCTGCGCACTCCTACGGTACTCGGATCCTGTAGAAACTATACAATGCTTCAGCACTCCAAAAACCTAAATGTACTCGGTCACGTATAAACTATACAATGCTGCAGCACTTCCAAAAAAAGTACCTCGGGTCACTGTATATAACTATACAATGCTGCCAGCACTCTAAGTCTCGGATCACTGTAGAATTTTGACGAACTTCCGCCAGCGATGTCACGCAGGGGCGGCCGCGGTCTCTGATTGGTTTTAGAGTAACGTCACACGTCGAACTGTCTCCTAAAAATCAATATACCCGCTTTCAAATTTGGGGGTCGCTCCATCGCCATTGTGCGACAGTAAGCGCTGCTGCGGAGTCATTGTATTTGATTCCTGAAGGGAAACGACGTCGCGTCGCCAAGGCACTATATGCCAGCCTGGGAAGTGGCACAGCATTGTATATTTACCCGTCCCCGAGTACCTTGTGAGTGCTGCAGACATGTATAGTTTTATACAGTGACCCGGATTACATAGGAGTTGCTCAGCATTTGTCTAGTTTATACAGTGACCCGAGTACCGTAGGAGTGGCAGCATTGTATAGTTTATACATGACCCGAGTACCTTAGGAGTGCTGCAGCATTGGTATAGTTTATACAGTGACCCCATACCTTAGGAGTGCTGCAGCATGTATATTTATACAGTGACTGAGTACCGAGGGTGCTGCCGCATTGTATATTTTTATACAGTGATCCGAGTACATTGAGGAGTGGCTGCAGCCTTGTTCGTTTATCAGTGATCCGAGTAACCTTAGGAGTGCTGCAGCATTGTATAGGTTTATACAGTGACCCGAGTACCGTAGGGGTGCTGCAGCATTGTAGAGTTTATACGTGAGGTGACCCCGAGTACCTAGGAGTGCTGCGCATTGTATAGGTTTATCCAGTCCCCCGAGTACCGTAGAGTGCTGTCAAAACTATACAAATGCTGCATCACCCCTACGTACTCGGAGTCACTGTATAACTATACAATTCTGCAGCACTCCTAAGGTACTCGTTCCACTGTATAAACTATGACAATTTTCTGCAGGCACCCTACGTACTCGGTCACTGTATAACTATACACTGCTGCAGCACCCCGAGGTACTCGGGTCACTGTATAAACTATATAATGCTGCAGCACTCCCTAAGTACTCGGATCACTGTATGAACTATACATCTGCAGCACTCCTACGGTACTTCTGATCATTTTTTCGGTATAACTATACAATGCTGCATCACCCCTACGGTCCTCAGGTCCCTGTATAAACTATACACTTTTGCAGCACCCTTAAGGTACTCACTCACGCGGGTCAGACTGTAATCACCTAATACCATGCTGCAGCACTCCTAAGTACCTGGTCAGCTGTATAACTATACAATGCTGCAGCACTCTACTGTACTCGGGTCATCTGTATAAACTATACAATGCTGCAGCACTCCTACGGACTCGGGTCACTGTATAAACTATAGCAATGCTGCAGCACTCCTAAGGTTACTCGGGGGCTTGATAAACTATACAATGCTGGCATGCACTCCTAAGGTATTCGGATCACTGTATAAACTATACCATGCTTGCAGCACTCCTAAGGCTGCGCAATATATTGCCTTGCGAACGCGACGCGTTCCGAATCAATACACTGCTCGTCGCAAGCGCTTACTGTAAGCACAATGGCGATGAGCGACCCAAAATTTGAAGCCGGGTCCTATTTGATTTTTTAGAGACAGTCCCACGTGTGACTGTCTCTAAACCAATTCAGAGAATCTCCCCCCCCCCCCCCCCCCCCCCGCGGGGCCCCGCCCCCTTTCGTTGACAATCGCTGGCGACAGTCGCTCAAATCAATTATAAGTTTCGCTAGTGGCGACATTGCGACGGTGAATGTCATCAGGTCCGCGTGGTCGCCAACACTATAAGCACGGCCTTAGGCACTACACAATGGAGATAGTTAAGGAGTTGTCATGCAGAAGAGAGGGGGACATCCTTTGGGATCCCTCTGAAAAAAAACCAACAATATATATGTAACGCTGTTTTCCTCCCCGCACCCTCCGGTAGATTCCGCCATTACATGTCGCATGATGGCGCCGTTACCTGTTGACTCACAGATGCGGAGTGGTCAGCCGGTGGTATTAGGGACCGTCTGGGGCAGGGCTTCTGGGGTCTTCCGGTCTTCCATTCATCTCTGTTGGTACAGATGCGCCTCCATCCTGCTGTCATGGTCCAGGAGATAAAGGCAATCTCCTGCGAACAACTTACTGTACTCCCCCCAGACGAGATTGCAGCACTAGGCATGATATAGTTCACTACACAACCTTTTTATTCCTCTGCTCACGTAAAACAACTGCCAATCTGCTCGATCACAGTTCAAACCGGTCTCCAACCTTCTGGTGTCACTGGACACTCCCACCCCAGGCTACGGGCACCCAAGGGCAGTCCCCTTCTCTTCTCCTTACTCCCTAAGAGTCGGAATGGTATCCTCTTCCCTCCCCAAGGGGAGTGGACATTGTAGGGCAATTTTGTGTACCTGTCTCCTCGGGTAGAGACACTGTCTACATTTAGATGTGCATCCCCTTCAGTACAGAGGGGGAATGTTACAAGGTCCTGAGCCAAGGATTGGGCAGCACACAGGCCTTGTCCCACCTCTCCCCTGTCACTCAAGCAAGCTGTTTCTGTGGGAAATCCCAGATGGTCTACATGCTTCATTGTTCACCACCAGTGCTTGCATGTCAAGGAGTGGGCAGAATGGTAGCCAAACCAGCATGCTACAGATAGTAAGAGCAGTAATAGAACATGCTAATATACCTGGGCCACATTAAAGATGGAAGATCATCCTGTGGGCAAAGTTTGAAACACACTCAGCTCTCATCTATATACCAGGCGAATGCACTATAACATCTTACCAGAAAATACATCACCCCCCACTTAACATTGAAAGCAAGCTCGCCCCCACTTAAACAATCGCCCCAAATGTTGGCGCGCCAGAAGCTACCCTGGTGGATTGTCCTGTGATCCAACATGTTTGGATACAGGTGATAACTTTATCAGATGACTCGCTAGAGATAAATTTCTCTCTCCAACCACAGATAACACCATCTTTAATTATACCGATATAGCAAATCGAAGATATGGGGCCCGGCCCAAGAAACCACTAACTCCGCCATCATACCATCACAACCCTTCAGTCAATGGGAATACATCTATGTAGCTAGAAACTGATCAGTTGCTGATCCCATGTGACGGGTACATTGCAATTGTGTTTCAAGTGCGGTTCTGTATCACTTGTGGAGTTAGAACAAGGATGATTAATACAAGGATGTGGGAAACAAGTTACTCCATAGACAACATGACAGATTGCGACTGCCACTCATGCACATCTTGCCACCTTATGTGCACTTGGGAGCAGCTGTTCCAGGTAGCGTACCACCGCTGTGAGAGGGTCTGGGAGAGGTGTGATCTGTGGTCTCTTTAGAATTCAGAGATTTGCTGATCTGAAGAGGCCTTGCATATTGGAGGGACATTTTGACCATCCTTGAAAGGAGTTTAGTTCGTAGTGAGCAGCGCCCTGGCTTTGGGTCTAGTGGTGCAGATGGTGGGCTCTTAGTGAGGATCAGGACAGTAGGTGCTGGTTACAGTTAGGCTTTGCGTTTATAGTTACGGCTAAGTGACTCGACCACGTGACGTCAGCCTCGCCGTTGTAATACGATTCTTGGTTTAGTGCAGGCGTCCGTACAGAGGCGACAGGGGGGCGTGGCCGTGAGCGTGTCACGCGCGCTGGACTTCACGTCTGCCGATTCGCCGAAGTTAAATCGTTTGACGTCCCACGATCGCGACCCGTGAGTCTCCGTCCGCCCAATATAGCACCCGCTGACCGCATTTACTTGTCTACGGCGCTGCGCAACGTCGCCGGAGCCAGTACTATAACCCGCCTTAGGGGCTGAGATTCAGCGTGACCACCTGACCCCTCTCCCATAAGATTTGCGAGATTGAGGGGAAGATATTTGTGGGCGTCAAGAGCAGGAAAGGCTAAGACTGGGGGAGACCGATGTCTATTGCACAGCGTGGACTTTAGGATACTTATAGACCAGAAGGTTGGATAATCTGTTGCCAGATTACTCCAATTGTGGAGAGAAAGGAAGGTAGCAAGCTAAGATATTACAGGCTGCAACAAATTAAATGCATGCTTGGCTAATTGCCCAGGACCCTGACGATAAATGGGGGCTTGAATAATTAGCTACAAAGGAGCCATATAAACACGGTGGGATGAACTCATGACTCTGCAATTAATTTAGAGGGATCAAGCAATAGAAGGGGAGGTTGAGTATGTTACATGTAAACCAAATCAAAAACCTATTAAAGGAATATGTTTATAAAGGTAGGATTAAATATATAATACTTTTATGGATAGAAATTAGCAGTGGAGGTTAAAGTATCAAAAATGTTTTGTAGGATATGCTAATACCACCAAAGAACCTGTGCATAGAGAAGCCAAAATCTTTTGCACATGGAAAGGCATCAAAACTAGGTCATGTTTCCATAATGGGGGATTTAATTTCCAGACGAGTGTGGCATGAGATTAGCGTTACATGTCAAAAGGAAACCCGGTTTGGGGGTGCTTGAAGGAAGACAATTATATTAGCCCAAATATTGAGGAACCACAGGAGAGGGGCATTACTGGATTTGGTCCTATCAACATGTAAAAGTAATAGCAAATATTCCAGTCCGGAAACCTTTGGGAAACCGTTATCGTGACATGGTCCTTCTTTTATTTAGATATTTTAATGAAAGCCAAAATGATAAGTTCAACAAAGACTTTACATTTTAATGAACTGAGAAAATATCACAAGGAACAAATTGGGATTACGTTTTGTCAGGGAAAAATGTGGAAGATATGGGCGTCTTTAAAATATTGTTAGAAAAGCACACTATATCCCCCCTTGTGTAATAAAGTATAAAAGAAACAAGTCTAAACGGCAATGTGGGCTAAATAAAAGATATGGAAGGAAATGGAAGGATTACGCAGGCCTTTAGCTTTTTAAAAGTCAGAAGGGGCGGAGGTCATCGAATCGTATCAGAATTATAAGAACATAACAAAATGTGCAAAGGTGCAATCAAATTCTCAAAAACGATAATGAAAAAAGGTTGCATAGAAAGTAGATCACCCCTAAAAAGTTCTTTAAGTACCATTAATAAAAAAAATTTAAAAGCAAAGAGAGGAACCCTTTCCTGTGAGATGGTTAGCAATTATTCATGATAAGAAAAAGCATAGGTATTAACAAATTATTTGCCTCTGTATGTATCAGGGAGGAATCACTTGCATAATATTGCCACAGGAGGAAGCCACAACCTCGTATTACAGCTGCAGTTCTTTTTTTTTTTTTTTTTTACTTCAATAGTTTCAGGTGGGCCATCTCTAATTACCTAAGAACTGCATATCGCCCGGTCAATTCATCTCCGCTATTGTCGGCAAAGTTTGGCGACATCTTTAAATATGGGGAATGTAAATCGTTGCTATAGGAACAAGCATTCTTGTTTAAAATAAATCAAAGAAAATGGTCTTTCAAAGTTGTTATTTTTAAAACGAAAAGGCTAACATATTTTTTCTTACTACAGAAACTGATTTATTAAAAAAAAAACAACATGCAGATATTGCCTAACTGCAGCTTTTAAACGACCAATGTTAACTGAGGAAGAAGTGCATATTTCTGCTTGATAAAATTAAAGTAAATAATGCACCTGGGCCCGATGGCACACAGTCCAAGAGGTCTTAGGAGTTAAGTCACTAATGCCAAACCATTTACATTTAATATGTCAAGGACTCTAATTACCAGGCTCAGTACCACCACAAATTGGCGTAAACCAGCTGGTGGCTTCTATTTAAAAAGGGCGCAAGATCACAACCGGGAATTACAGGACCTGAAGTCTACGTTTACTAGTGGGGAAGCTACTTTGAAGGTTAGTACGGGATATATCAGGAATACCTAATTGATAAAAAATTATTATTATATTCGCATGGATTAGAAGGATCGTCATGCCAACCAACTTAGTTTTTGTTTCTTCTTCCTTGAGGAGGTAAGTAGGAATTTAGACCTGGGTAATGCAGTTGATTTGGTCCTACTTAGATTTGCTTTTGATAGGTTCCACACAAGAGGTTGGTGTAAGCAAATAAAGAATTGGAATCAGAATAATATAATGCACCTGGATGGAAACTGGTTTGAAGGACAGACAACAGAGGGGTTTTCGTAATGAACCTTTTCAGGACGGGCTAAGTTGTGGAGTGGAGTTCTTCAGGATCGGTGCCTGGGGCCCCGGCTTTTTAACTTGCTTATTAATGACGCCGAGGTTGGCATAGAGATGCAAAGTCTCCATCTTTGCGGATGACCTACAGTGGTTACGGTAGGTAAAAATCAGAGGCCAGATGTAATTTCATTCTCTCCAACGGCTTGGATAGACTTGAACTTAATAGTAAATGGCAGATGAGATTTATACAGAACAAAACAAAGGGGCACATGAGAGAAACACATGAGACGTATGTACTACCACCACAGAGTTTATATGTACATTAAACATGTACAACATACTAATTAAGATCGGATCATAATATCCCAATGAATCACAACACAACACTAACCAGGCAGCCTCAGAACCCAGGCACTCGTTCAATCAAAGATCTTAGAAATGGGGGCTTACGTGACATCAATTACTCAGCCACCCAATGCCTCAACGAAGAAATCCAAACAAAACTCATGGGTGGGAATATAGCGTGCGCAGCATTCTAGGAGTCCGTATCTCACGAGCCCATCCGTCGCGCCTATGACCAAATCACCACGATGCGTTTAAACGGTCAGAATGACAACTTCCCTCCGGGGCTTGGATACATAACAGAACTATCCATGCACTAGTTAGTACCCTATCACTGGACTGAACTCGTACATGTCCAGGAGAAACGAGACCCACCATAAGGGCACAATAAGAGATCACTAAATACAATAACACACGGTCCCAAACAGACATTAAAGGATACTTCAGAGGTCACAAAAAACGAAAACTCCGTACAGGCCATAACAAGGATACTTACACACACGTCACACTCCTACCGACTAAAAGGATACTACAATGTCGCATACTTAGTCCCGGACAACAAATTAATACACAGCAGCAAGAAACCTCAGAACCACCAGCCGGTTTGGGACATACAAGGGACTTCCGAAGAAAAGGAAAACAACGTTTAAAACAAAATAATCTACTCTACTAAAAATAATAAAAAAAAATATTATATTTATCCTTTTATAATAACAAATAAAATAAGTTAAATAAAATTATCAAGTTATAATATAAAATAAAATAAAAAACTTCACCTTAAAATCTTCCTAATTATTCGCCTTACAATAAATTCATTCTTTTTCTTCCTTCTTAAAATAATCTTCTTAGTTTATTATATCTATTATATTTAATTTAATATCCTTATCCACTAAATCCTCCTACTATTCTCTATCCAAAAATTTAGAAAAAAGACTTTGGCTGCCTGTATATCTGGATATCACACACTTTGGCTGCCTGTATATCTGGATATCACACACTTTGGCTGCCTGTATATCTGGATATCCCGCACTTTGGCTGCCTGTATATCTGGATATCCCGCACTTTGGCTGCCTGTATATCTGGATATCACACACTTTGGCTGCCTGTAAATCTGGATATCACACACTTTGGCTGCCTGTATATCTGGATATCACACACGTTGGCTGCCTATCTGGATATCACACACTTTGGCTGCCTGTATATCTGGATATCACACACACACTTTGCTCCTGTAAAATCTGGATATCACACACTCTTGGCTGCCTGTCATTATCACATTGGATTGTGCCCCGCACTTTGGCTGCCTGTATTCTGGATATCACCGCACTTTGGCTGCCTGTTATTCTGGATATCCACACCCTTTGGCTGCCTGTAACTTGATATCACAACACTTTGCTGCTGTATATTCTGGATATTCACACACTGGCTGCCTGTATATCTGGATATCACACAGCTGCTTGGCTGGCCTTATCTGGATATCACACACTTGTGGCTGCCTGTCTATCTGGATATCCACCCTTTGGCTGTCTCTGTATTCTGGATATCCCACACTTTGGCTGGGGACTATCTGGATATCACACCTTTTGGCTATGCCTGTATTCTGGATATCCCGCACTTGGCTGCCTGTCTACTGGATATCCCGCACTTTGGGCTGCCTGTCTATCTGGAATCCCGCACTTTGGCGCCTGTATATCTGGATATCCCATACTTTGCTGCCTGTCTATCTGGATATCACACACATTTGGCTGTCTGTCTATCTGGATATCCCCACACTTTGGCTGCCTGTGCCTTTATCTGATATCACACCTTGGCTGTCTGTCTTCTGGATATCCACACTTTGCTGTCTACTGGATATCCCACACTTTGAGCTGGGACTATCTGGATATCCCACTGGCGCTTTATCGGATATCAACATTTGGCTGCCTGTAAATCTGGATATCACACACTTTTGGCTCCTGTATATCTGGTATCCCGCACTTTGGCTGCCTGTCTATCTGGATATCCCGCACTTTGGCTGCCTGTCTCTCTGGATATCACACACTATTTTGCTGGTCTGTCTATCTGGAATCACAACACTTGTGGCTGTCTATCTGGATATCCCACACTTTGACTGGGGACTATCTGGATATCCCACACTTTGGCTCTGTATATCTGGATATCACACACTTTGGCTGTCTGTCTATCTGTATCCCACACTTTGGCTCCTGTATATCTGATCATCACCACTTTTGCTGTCTGTCTATCTGGATATCCACACTTTGGCTGCCTGTCTATCTGGATATCCGCACTTTGGCTGCCTGTCTATCTGGATATCCCGACTTTGACTGGGACTATCTGGATATCTCGCGACTTTGACTGGGGACTATCTGGATATCCCGACTTTTGACTGGGGACTATCTGGATTCTCGCACTTTGGCTGCCTGTCTATCTGTAAGCTCCTCGGGGCAGGGACTCCTCTTCCTTAATGTTATTTATCTAAAGCACTTATTCCCAGATCTGTTATTTTATATTATCGTTTATTTTATTTGATTACCACATGTATTACTACGTGAAGCGCTATGTACATTAATGGCGCTATATAAATAAAACATACAATACAATACAATCTGATATCCCACACTTTGGCGTGGGACTATGAGACAGTCTCACACATGCTTGATTTCTTTTTCATCACTGTGAGTGCATTCCTTTTTATTCGGGCACAGTACAAACGGTTTTATACACTTGGACACGTGCTTCTTCTTGTTTTTTTTTTAGATGTGGGTATCATTTACAGAAGCACCCAGATTCACAATTTTTACCTTTTGGAACTTTCTTCTCAAAAAACATTTTTTCAACTAATTTCATGAGAATTTATATCTACATCTAAGATATTCAGTGAGTATCTTAGCACTATATCTGCTATCACTTTTGTATTGTATGATATATGGCACTGTAAAACTATACAGTGGATGTCTGAAAGCAGAGCCATAGTTTAACCTTTGGGAACCCCCTGGGACATAGTAGCTACTGCCAAAAATCCTACTTTTTTTTTTTTTACTAGGGGACAGGCATCTTGCGCTCGCGTCCTGCACGATGGATTGAAGGGGGGTGACTCCTCCCCTTACATCAGTGACGGGGTGTCACATAGATGGAGTGCCGGAGAGACCGTGGCAAGTCTTGGCTCCTCCGGTGATGAAAGGGTAAATCAATATCCCCACTGTTCCTTGTGGAAGTGCCCAGCTTTTAACATGCTGCAGTATTCCGACTCAACCATGGAAATGTTGCTGGAAATACTGAAGTATTCTGAGACATGCCTGGGTATGCTGATGTATCTAGTGAAACACGGATTTCTGCTGACGTGTGTATGTATATAGTACACATATGTTTTCTATATTACATATTATATATACACACACACACCACACACACCAACACACATCTCATCTCCGCACTCGTCGATCCACTACTGGATCCCCAGGTACTCTGGTTACGAGCCTCTCCATGTTGCTCCAACACTTTTTCTGATTTCATCTGCGTTCTTTGGTCTTTTGATATCCCCTCAAATCCGTCAGTTACCATCTAATGTCCATCGACAGTAATTCTTCTTTTGTCGATGTATATCCAGCCCATTCCACTTCCCTATCACACACACACACACACACCTATCCCCCCTCCCCACATGCCCTCTGTTTGTTGCAATAGATATTTTGTTTGTTGGTTTGTGCTTGTATGCTGGATTATTAACTCTTCCTGGTCTGCTGCTGCACTGTTTCCTTTTATTTATTAATCCATCTCATGTGCATAGTTTTCCATTCATCATGAAGTTTAAAAAAAAAAAAAAATCAACTGCTAAATATTCCTTTGGATGGTGCGGAATGGATTGATGCAAAACCTTTTTTCACAACCTGCACTAGAAATGCAGTCCTGACATCCTCGTAAATGTGACTCATCTTTAAAGGCAATCTATTCAGGGCATATGACGCCTAGATAACCCCTCTCCCCCCATGCACAGCCTGTTAGATGCCGGAAATTTCAAAAAATCAACAAAACAAACAAAAGTATATCTGGATATCACACACTTTGGCTGCCTGTAAATCTGGATATCCCGCACTTTGGCTGCCTGTATATCTGGATATCACACACTTTGGCTGCCTGTAAATCTGGATATCACACACTTTGGCTGCCTGTATATCTGGATATCACACACTTTGGCTGCCTGTCTATCTGGATATCACACACTTTGGCTGCCTGTCTATCTGGATATCACACACTTTGGCTGCCTGTATATCTGGATATCACCACCTTGGGCTGCCGTAATTTCTGGATATCCCGCACTTTGGCTGCCTGTATATCTGGATATCCCGCACTTTGGCTGCCTGTATATCTGGATATCACACACTTTGGCTGCCTGGTAAATCTGGATATCACACACTTTGGCTGCCTGTATATCTGGATATCACACACGTTGGCTGCCTATCTGGATATCACACACTTTGGCTGCCTGTATATCTGGATATCACACACTTTGGCTGCCTGTCTATCTGGATATCCCACACTTTGGCTGTCTGTATATCTGGATATCCCACACTTTGGCTGGGGACTATCTGGATATCACACACTTTGGCTGCCTGTATATCTGGATATCCCGGGGGGGGGGATTTTGGATCAATGAAATTTTGTGCAGTGTTCTTCAAAGGTAAGCATTGAGGTGGCCAGTGCGTTTGCTTAATATTTTGAACTGAACAATGCCTCAAACATGAAATGCTGTTGCAAAGGCAGACGCCGCGCATGTTCATACGTTTCTCAGAGTGCAGTGCAGTCTACAGCCACGGGATTGCAATAATTATGGGGAGTATCCTCGTCGTTGCCCCCTCCTTACCCCCAACATTGCATTGGACCCGGGGGCCAATGATGACGCCAAACCACAAGTGAGATGATACTCGTAGCGCGCAAGTGCGTGAGTCAGGTAAGGCGGACTTCCAATGAGGTACAGACCATCACCCTCATGTCACTTCCTCCCCGCCTGTTCTAACCCCTCGTGTCACCCCCACTTCCCTCATGTTAGCAACCCCCATCAGGTCACCCACCCCCTCTCCCCCTCTCGTTGTCCCCCCTTGGGCGGTGGCCGGGTACATTTCTAGGACTTAGCTGCAGTGTACATATGCACTAGAAGATCGTTTAAAAAAAAAAAAAAAGAGACTGTGATATGATACTAGTTCACTGAATCGAGGGCGCCATACCCCTGAGGCATACTCACTCCCCCGCTACCCATGAGCAGCCACTTTAACCTCTTGTTTCAACATTGTCCCTTATTCCCTCTTGATTGTCAGCTCTCAGATCAGGCCTCATTACCCGCTCTGTATCTTTTTGTCCTTATTTGTATGTAACTCAAATATCTGTACCCCCTTTGTACCGCGCTAGCGGAATATTTGGCCCTTTAAAAATAACGCTGATAATATAATAGGATTGGAAGAGGACAGTCTGTACTGCACGAATGAAGCAGAGAGCTCACCAAGGAATCTCAAAACACTACTGCGGCCTCGTACAGAAATCTCCAGTGTCACCAACAATGTCACCACGTGCCAGCTAACCTGGTCTGGCTGTAGATTTTATGAGCTCCTAATTGCTTACACCCCAAATACCATTTGGAGGCACATGATAAAGGAACACATTCATACCAAGTAATTAAGACCCATGCTCACTATACAATGGCATAATGACTCACCATGCTGATGAATGACTTTCCGTGCTCGACTGGTCCCTCCCCCTCTTCTTCAGACTTCCCCAGGGTGTCTTCTCCGTCACAACAAACTCCACATAAGTCTCTCTAGGTCTCCGGACACCTCAGGCATTACACAGCCCAGCTGATCAGACTGCTGCCTCCTATAGAAAACCTGTGGAGAGAAGTCATCTTTAAACCAACCTCAAACCGTCCCCCCGTAACTATAACATTTCACATCAAACTAAACCTACCCAGTCAGATCCCGGATTACAGCACCACGGAAATAATAACTGAATGTCTTAGTGTTAAGAAGCCGTCGTTCTCAAACATGTTCACAGTCTCCAATTCAGAGCATTCATTATTTATTCATTCAGTGAGAAAAAGAGCTGCCGGAGATTATCACAGGCGCGGCCTCGTGCAAAGCAAAAGAAATATTATACAAGGGCCATCAATTCTGCATGTCTAGTACAGAGCCACGCATAACCACTCAATACCACAAAATCATGCAACAATTTTGCTGACTTTATTCATGGAAGAGATGTTCAGTGCTGGACAAGCCTGTAACTGCGCCTGTATCGGGATGATTGCAGTTCAAGAGAAACTGTAGAAAACCCAAATAAATAGATGTCACGGATTAAACCCGCGCTGCCTTTGTGACACCCCCAAAGTTACAGTGCTCACGTGTGGGGAAGCATGCCTATAAAGCGTCACCATTGGTGGGACTTGCTTTAACAGTTGGCCAAATAATTTTCTACATCAATATATTTCAAGAATTTGAAAAAAAAACCTGTAATGCGAAGTCAACAATGAAGTGGGTGGTGAGAATGAGACACGGTGACATCCCCACTTGTGATCACCACAGAGCTAGCGGCTTCGATAGGGTTAATATGCCAAAACTAGATGCGTGTAGTGTTTGTAATGACTCCTCCTCTCGGGTTATGTTAGGGTCCCTAATGAGGAGGGGTGCCAGTTGTGTAAGCTCCAATGTCTGTCTGCAGGCTAATAGAGGAAAGAGCATATGATAGAGATACTTGGGGAGCTACAATCACCCGAACACAGGGGTGGCCAACTCCAGTCCTCAAGGTCCACCAACAGGTAAGGGCTCAAAGATATCCCTGCTTCAGCACCGGTGGCTCAATCAACACTGCACCACCTGTGCTGAAGCAGGGATATCCCTGAAAACGTGACATGTTTGGTGCCTTGGGAGGACTGGAGTTGGCCACCCCTGCCCAAGGATCCAATGGCCTGAATTTTCTCAGCCATTAGTTTCTGGTTTGACACAGTGGACCAGCACTGGCTATGCTTGTAAGAGGAGGAGTTCAGGTTAAACGCATGGATGGGCATTGTACATAGAGAGCTGTATACTCTATGCCGCCATGCTCTTGACCCTTGTAGTCTGTACGAAAGACCAGCACAGCGACGCCATATGCAGTAATAGGGAAGACAAACCATCTGCAGCAACCTGAACATGTTTAACAGTGAACAGCCCTGAAACAATATACATAGATGGGAAAAGAAACCTTAAACATAAATCTAAATAATAACAAACTTCGTATGCAACTTCCGATGACACAGGAATGAATCCTAGCATTGGCCTGGTACAACATGGTTTCTTAACCAATATGGTGTCCTACTCTTGAGAAATCCAAGCATACAATGCTTAATGGGTGCATCCATTTTCAGAATAAATAATTGAAACGCAAAGAAGGTCTGCGGTAAGCAGCTTGCGCGTACCCCCACTTGCTCGAGAGTGAGTTATAAATATGGCCTGATGTTTATTAAAATCCTAGGTTTCTGCTGCATCAAAAAAAGAAATCCATCATCGCCTCCATGAAATTCTAGGAAAAGTAAACAAAAAAAACACTCAAGTGTTCACAGATTGGCAAACAGGAAATCTGTAAAGGTAGGGACAAATGTTGTCAAATCCAAAGTTGGAATTGACCCCGAAGATGTTATCCACTAAGGAAAAGGAAGAGGCGGACAAGACAACATATTTAGTTTTTTTCATTTGTTACTCAGTTACACAGAAGACAAGATGATTAGAGACTATTGCTGTAAGTCACACACACCAACTTCAGCAGCGTGTTCAACAGGTCCTGGACCCTCTCAAGCTTGTACACTTATGGAAAATAATTGTAACCGGCATGCATACTCGTGTCCCCTAATCAAATTAAATTTTCCACTAAGCAGCATTTATATACTGTACACACACCAATAATAGCTAATAGAAAATGTCTTCTTTGTTTACCGTATGTTCATTTCCTTTCATTGAAATAAGGATTTTGACCCTTTATGACTCTGTGGGACTGTGGACTTCGCGTTGTCTCCAGGTTAATTGCGCACAATTGATCACACTGACTATTTATGGAGCGTCAGTGACACTATCCATTTACAACACTCGCAGGCGTACAACCTCAGAGCGTGTCGCTGACCACGCAGAAAACGTTTTCTGAATGTCTCCGAGATGCAGAGGGGTCAGACGCGAGGGGGTCAGACGCAGAGGGGGTCAGACACGAGGGGAGCGCAGATGAGGGGTACAGACGCAAGGGGGACAGACATCATGTCCTTATATTCCACCGAGAAAAGCTACATGCTTACTTTCAATCTCCCTGCAGGTTGTGAATATTTACCTGCTACGGTTTCCAGAATGACTAAGAGAATATTTTGCATGTCACATACTTTATGCACAATTGTTTATAGATTTAAATGCATCTTACAGTGCGCGCGTGTGGGTGTATAAAAAAAACAAGAGAAGCCCTTTGGCTGGGGACTATCTGGATATCCCGCACTTTGGCTGCCGTATATCTGGATATCCCCACTTTGGCTGCCTGTATATCTGGATACCCACTTTGGCTGCCTGTATACTGGATCCACACACTTTGGCTGCCTGTATATCTGATATCACACACTTTTGGCTGCCTGTAATCTGGATATCCCGCACTTGTTTTTGGCTGCCTGTATATCTGGATATCACACACTTTGGCTGCCTTAAATCTGGATATCACACACTTTGGCTGCCTGTATATCTGATAATCACACACACACTTTGGCTGCCTGTCTTGGATATCACACACTCTTGGCTGCCTGCTATCTGGATATCACACACTTTGGCTGTGCTGCTGTATATCTGATATCCCACTTTGGCTGCCTGTATATCTGGATATCCCGCATTTGGGCTGCCTGTCCTATCTGGATATCCCACCTTTGGCTCCTGTCACTTGATATCACAACACTTTGGCTGCCTGTAAATCTGGATATCACACACTTGGCTGCCTGTATATCTGGAATCACACCGATTGGCTGCCTTATCTGGATATCACACACTTTGGCTGCCTGTTATCTGGATATCACACACCTTTGGCTGCCTTCTATCTGGATATCCCACACTTTGGCTGTCTGTATATCTGGATATCCCACACTTTGGCTGGGGACTATCTGGATATCACACACTTTGGCTGCCTGTATATCTGGATATCCCGCACTTTGGCTGCCTGTCTATCTGGATATCCCGCACTTTGGCTGCCTGTCTATCTGGATATCCCGCACTTTGGCTGCCTGTATATCTGGATATCCCATACTTTGGCTGCCTGTCTATCTGGATATCACACACTTTGGCTGTCTGTCTATCTGGATATCCCACACTTTGGCTGCCTGTCTATCTGGATATCACACACTTTGGCTGTCTGTCTATCTGGATATCACACACTTTGGCTGTCTATCTGGATATCCCACACTTTGACTGGGGACTATCTGGATATCCCACACTTTGGCTGCCTGTATATCTGGATATCACACACTTTGGCTGCCTGTAAATCTGGATATCACACACTTTGGCTGCCTGTATATCTGGATATCACACGGCCAGGGGCCATGATGACGCCAAACCACAAGTGAGAGGATACACGGTAGCGCGCAAGTGCGTGAGTCAGGTAAGGCGGACTTCCAATGAGGTACAGACCATCACCCTCATGTCACTTCCTCCCCGCCTGTTCTAACCCCTCGTGTCACCCCCACTTCCCTCATGTTAGCAACCCCCATCAGGTCACCCACCTCTCCCCTCTCGTTGTGTACCCCCTTGGGCGGTGGCCGGGTACATTTCTAGGACTTAGCTGCAGTGTACATATGCACTTAGAAGATCGTTTAAAAAAAAAAAAAAAGAGACTGTGATATGATACTAGTTCACTGAAATCAGGGGCGCCATACTCCCTGAGGCATACTGCACTCCCCCGCTACCCAATGAGCAGCCACTTTACATTCTTGTTTCAACATTGTCCCTTATTCCTCTTGATTGTCAGCTCTCATGATCAGGCTCTCATTACCCGCTCTGTATCTTTTTCCCTATTTGTATGTAACTCAAATATCTGTACCCCCTTTGTACCGCGCTGTACGGAATATTTGGCCCTTTAAAAAAACGCTGATATAATAATAGGATTGGGAAGAGGACGCGTGTGTACTGCACTGAAGGAAGCAGAGAGCTCAAAAGGAATCTCAAAAACACTGCGGCCTCGTACAGAATCTCCAGTGTCACCAACAATGTCCCACGTGCCAGCTAACCTGGCTCTGGCTGTAGATTTTATGAGTCCCTAATTGCTTACACCCCAAACATTTGGAGGCACATGATAAAAGGAACACATTCATACCAGTAATTAAGCACCTATGCTCACTATACAATGGCATAATGACTCACCATGCTGATGAATGACTTTCCGTGCTCGACTGGTCCCTCTCCTCTTCTTCAGACTTCCCCAGGTGTGCTTCTCCGTCACACAAACTCCACATAAGTCTCTAGGTCTCCGGGACACCTCAGGCATTTCACAGCCCAGCTGATCAGACTGCTGCCTCCTATAGAAAACCTGTGAGAGAGAGTCATCTTTAAACTCAACCTCAAACCGTCCCCCCGTAACTATAATACATTTCCAGCAAACAAACCTACCCAGTCAGATCCCGGATTACAGCACCACGGAATAATACTGAATTGTCTTAGTGTTAAGAAGCCGTCGTTCTCAAACATGTTCACAGTCTCCAATTCAGAGCATTCAATTATTTATTCATTTCAGGAGAAAAAGAGCTGCGCGGAGATTATCACAGTGCGGCCTCGTGCAAGCAGCGTAAAGAAAATTATACAAGGCCATCAATTCTGCATGTTCTTAGTACAGAGCCACGCATAACCACTCAATACCACAAAATCATGCAACAATTTTGCTGACATTATTCATGGAAGAGATGTTCAGTGCGGACAAGCCTGTAACTGCGTCCTGTATCGGGAGTGATTGCAGTTCAAGAAGAAACTGTAGAAAACCCAAATAAATAGATGTCACGGATTAACCCCGCTGCTTTGTGGACACCCCCAAAGTTTACAGTGCTCACGGTTGGGGAAGCAATGCTATAAAGCGTCACCATGTGGGAGACTTGCTTTAACACAGTTGGCACAATAATTATTCTACATCAATATATTTCAAGAATTTGAAAAAAAAACCTGTATATGCGAAGTCACAATGAAGTGGGTGGTGAGAATGAGACACGGTGACATCCCACTTGTGATCACACAGAGCTAGCGGCTTCGATGGGTTAATATGCCAAAACTAGATGCGTGTAAGTGTTTTGTAATGACTCTCTCTCGGGTTATGTTAGGGTCCCTAATGAGGAGGGGGTGCCAGTGTGTAAGCTCAATGTCTGTCTGCAGGCTAATAAGAGGAAAGCATAATGATAGAGATACTTGGGAGCAGTACAATCACCCGAACACAGTGGTGGCCAACTCCAGTCTCCTCAAGGTCACAACAGGTAAGGGCTCAAAGAATATCCCTGCTTCAGACAGGTGGCTCAATCAACGACTGCACCACCTGTGCTGAAGCAGGGATATCCTGAAATACTGACATGTTTGGTGCCTTGAGGACTGGAGTTGGCCACCCCTGCCCAAGGATCCAATGGCCTGAATTTTCTCAGCCATTAGTTCTGGTTTGACACAGTGGACCGAGCACTGGCTATGCTTTGTAAGAGGAGGAGTTCAGGGTTAAACGCATGGATGGCTGCATTGTACATATGAGAGCTGTATACTCTATGCCGCCATGCTCTGGACCCTTGTAGTCTGTACGAAAGACCAGCACAGCGACGCGCCAATGATGCAGTAATAGAGGAAGACAAACCATCTGCAGCCAACCTGAACATGTTTAACAGTGAACAGCCCTGAAACAAAATATAACAACAGATGGGAAAGAAACCTTAAACATAAAATCTAAATAAATTAACCAAACTTCGTATGCAACTTCCAGATGACACATGGCAATGAAAATCCTAGCATTGGCCTGGTACACATGGTTTCTTAACCAATATGGTGTCCTACTCTTGAGAAATCCAAGCATACAATGCTTAATGGGGTGCATCCATTTTCAGAATAAATAATTTGAAACGGCAAAGAAGGTCTGCGGTAAGCAGCTTGCGCGGTACCCCACTTGCTCGAGAGTGAGGTTATAAATATGGCCTGATTGTTTATTAAAAACCTAGGTTTCTGCTGCATCAGAAAAAAAAAATCCATCATCGCCTCCCATGAAATTCTAGGAAAAGTAAACAAAAAAAACACTCAAGTGTTCACAGATGGCAAACAGGAAATCTGTAAAGGTAGGGACAAATGTTGTCAAATCCAAAGTTGGAATGAGCCCCGAAGATGTTATCACACTAAGGAAAAGGAAGGGGACAAGACAAAAATATTTAGTTTTTTTCATTTGTTACTCAAGTTACACAGAAGAAAAGATGATTGAGGACATATTGCTGTAAGTCACACACACCAACTTCAGCAGCGTTTCACAGGTCCTGGACCCTCTCAAGCTTGTACACTTTATGGGATAAAAATATGTAAACCGGCATGCATACTCGTGTCCCCTAATCAAATTAATTTTCCACTAAGCAGCATTATATACTGTACACACAGCCCATATATAGCTAATAGAAAATGTCTTCTTTGTTTACCGTATGTTCATTTCCTTTCATTGAAAATAAGGATTTTGACCCTTTATGGACTCTGTGGGACTGTGGACTTCGCGTTGTCTCCAGGTTAATTGCGCACAATTGATCACACTGACTAGTTATATGGAGGCTCAGTGACATGCATCCATTTATCAACAACTCGCAGGCGTACAACCTCAGAGCTGTCGCTGACCACGGCAAGAAAACGTTTTCTGAATGTCTCCAGATGATGCAGAGGAGGTCAGACGCAGGGGGGTCAGACACGCAGAGGGGGTCAGGCACAGAGGGGACAGACGCAGAGGGGGACAGACGCAGAGGGGGACAGACATCATGTCCATTATTATCCACCGGAGAAAAGCTACATGCTTACTTTCAATCTCCCTGCAGGTTGTGAATATTTACCTGCTACGGTTTCAGAATGACTAAGAGAAATATTTGCATGTCACATACTTTATGCACAATTGTTTAAGAATTTAAATGCATCTACAGTGCGCGCGTGTGGTGTATAAAAAAAAACAAGAGAAGCACTTTGGCTGGGGACTATCTGGATATCCCGCACTTTGGCTGCCTGTATATCTGGATATCCCGCACTTTGGCTGCCTGTATATCTGGATATCCACCACTTTGGCTGCTGTAATCTGGATATCACACACTTTGGCTGCCTGTATATCTGGATATCACACACTTTGGCTGCCTGTAATCTGGATATCCCGCCACTTTGGCTGCCTGTATATCTGGATATCACACACTTTGGCTGCCTGTAAATCTGGATATCACACACTTTGGCTGCCTGTATATGGATATCACACACTTTGGCTGCCTGTCTATTGGATATCACACCACTTGGCTGCCTGTTATCTGGATATCACACACTTTGGCTGCCCTGATATCTGGATATCACCACACTTGGCTGCCTGTATATCTGGATATCCCGCACTTTGGCTGCCTGTATCTGGATATCCCGCACTTTGGCTGCCTGTATATCTGGATATCACCACACTTTGGCTGCCTGTAAACTTGGATATCACACACTTTGGCTGCCTGTATATCTGGAGTATCACACACGTTGGCTGCCTATCTGGAGTATCACACACTTGGGCTGCCTGATATCTGGATATCACACACTTTGGCGCCTGTCTATCTGGATATCCCACACTTTGGCTGTCTGGTATTCTGGATATCCACACTTTGGCTGGGACTATCTGGATATCACCACTTTGGCTGCCTGTTATACTGGATATCCCGCACTTTGGCTTGCCTGGTCTATCTGGATATCCCGCACTTTGGCTGCCTGTCTATCTGGATATCACACACTTTGGCTGTCTGCGGGATATCAGATAGACAGGCAGCCAAAGTGCGGATATCCAGATATACAGGCGCCAAAGTGTGTGATATCCAGTATTTACAGGCGCAAGTGTTGATATCCAGATACAAGCGCCACGTGTGGATATCCAGAATAGTCCCCTCAAAGTGTGGGATATCCAGATAGACACGCCAAAGTGTGTGATATCCAGATGACGACACAAGTGTGTGATATCACATGAGACAGGCAGCCAAAGTGTGGGATATCCAGATAGACAGACAGCCAAAGTGTGTGATATCCAGATAGACAGGCAGCAAAGTATGGGATATCCAGATATACAGGCCAAAGTGCGGGATCTCCAGATAGACAGGCAGCCAAAGTGCGGGATATCCAGATAGACAGGCAGCCAAAGTGCGGGATATCCAGTATAACAGGCAGCCAAAGTGGTGATATCCAGATAGTCCCAGCCAAAGTGTGGATATCCAGATATACCAGACAGCCAAAGTGTGGGATATCCAGATAGACAGGCGCCAAAGTGTGTGATATCCAGATATCAGGCAGCCCAAGTGTGTGATACTCCAGATAGGCAGCCAACGTGTGTGATACTCCAGATATACAGGCAGCCAAAGTGTGTGATATCCAAGTTTACAGGCAGCCAAAGTGTGGTGATATCCAGATATACAGGCAGCCAAAGTGCGGGATATCCAGATACAGGCAGCCAAAGTGCGGGATATCCAGATATACAGGCAGCCAAGTGTGGTGATATCCAGATATACAGGGCAGCCAAAGTGTGTGATATCCAGATAACAGGCAGCCAAGTGGTGTGATATCCAATAGACAGGCAGCCAAAGTGTGTGATATCCATATACAGGCAGCCAAAGTGTGTGATATCCAGATTTACAGGCAGCCAAAGTGTGTGATATCCAGATATACAGGCAGCCAAAGTGGCGGGATATCCAGATTACAGGCAGCCAAAGTGTGTGATATCCAGATATACAGGCAGCCAAAGTGTGTGATATCCAGATTACAGCAGCCAAAGTGGTGGATATCCAGATATACAGGCAGCCAAAGTGCGGGATATCCAGATATACAGGCAGCCAAAGTGCGGGATATCCAGATAGTCCCCAGCCAAAGTGCTTCTCTTGTTTTTTTTATACACCACACGCGCGCACTGTAGATGCATTTAAAGTCTTAAACAATTGTGCAAAAGTATGTGACACTGCAATATTTCTCTTAGTCATTCTGAAAACCGTAGCAGGTAAATATTCACAAACCTGCAGGGAGATTGAAAGTAAGCATGTAGCTTTTCTCCGGTGGATATAATGGACATGATGTCTGTCCCCCTCTGCGTCTGTCCCCCTCTGCGTCTGTCCCCCTCTGTGTCCTGACCCCCTCTGCGGTCTGACCCCCCTGCGTCTGACCTCCTCTGACATCTCTCGGAGACATTCAGAAAACGTTTTCTTGCCGTGGTCCAGCGACAGCTCTGAGGTTGTACGCCTGCGAGTGTTGATAAATGGATGCATGTCACTGAGCCTCCATATAACTAGTCAGTGTGATCAATATGTGCGCAATTAACTGGAGACAACGCGAAGTCCACAGTCCCACAGAGTCCATAAAGGGTCAAAATCTTCATTTTCAATGAAAGGAAATGAACATACGGTAAACAAAGAAGACATTTTCATTAGCTATATATTGGGTGTGTGTACAGTATATAAATGCTGCTTAGTGGAAAATTAATTTGATTTAGGGGACACGAGTATGCATGCCGGTTTACAATTTTTTCCCATAAATGTACAAGCTTGAGAGGGTCCAGGACCTGTGAACACGCTGCTGAAGTTGGTGTGTGTGACTTACAGCAATATGTCCTCAATCATCTTTCTTCTGTGTAACTGAGTAACAAATGAAAAAAACTAAATATTTTTGTCTTGTCCGCTCTTCCTTTTCCTTAGTGGATAACATCTTCGGGGCTCAATTCCAACTTTGGATTTGACAACATTTGTCCCTACCTTTACAGATTTCCTGTTTGCCATCTGTGAACACTTGAGTGTGTTTTTTTGTTTACTTTTCCTAGAATTTCATGGAGGCGATGATGGATTTTTTTTTTCTGATGCAGCAGAAACCTAGGTATTTTAATAAACATCGGCCATATTTATAACCTCACTCTCGAGCAAGTGGGGTACGCGCAAGCTGCTTACCGCAGACCTTCTTTGCCGTTTCAATTATTTATTCTGAAAATGGATGCACCCCATTAAGCATTGTATGCTGGATTTCTCAAGAGTAGGACACCATATTGGTTAAGAAACCATGTGTACCAGGCCAATGCTAGATTCATGCCATGTGTCATCTGGAAGTTCTGCATACGAAGTTTGTTATTTATTTAGATTTTATGTTTAAGGTTTCTTTTCCCATCTGTTTGTTATATTTGTTTCAGGGCTGTTCACTGTTAAACATGTTCAGGTTGGCTGCAGATGGTTGTCTTCCTCTATTACTGCATCATTGGCCGTCGCTGTGCTGGTCTTTCGTACAGACTACAATGGGTACAGAGCATGGCGGCATAGAGTATACATGCTCTCATATGTACAATGCAGCATCCATGCGTTTAACCCTGAACTCCTCCTCTTACAAAGCATCTAGCCAGTGCTCGGTCCACTGTGTCAAACCAGAAACTAATGGCTGAGAAAATTCAGGCCATTGATCCTTGGGCAGGGGTGGCCAACTCCAGTCCTCAAGGCACCAACATGTCAGTATTTCAGGATATCCCTGCTTCAGCACAGGTGGTGCAGTCGTTGATTGAGCCACCTGTCTGAAGCAGGGATATTCTTTGACCCTTACCTGTTGGTGGACCTTGAGAGACTGGAGTTGGCCACCACTGTGTTCGGGTGATTGTACTGCTCCCAAGTTATCTCTATCATATGCTTTCCTCTTATTAGCCTGCAGAACGACATTGAGCTTACACAACTGGCACCCCCTCCTCATTCAGGGACCCTAACATAACCCGAGAGAGGAGTCATTACAAACACTTACACGCATCTAGTTTGGCATATTAACCCTATCGAAGCCGCTAGCTCTGTGTGATCACAAGTGGGATGTCACCGTGTCTCATTCTCACCACCCACTTCATTGTGACTTCGCATTAACAGGTTTTTTTTTTCAAATTCTTGAAATATATTGATGTAGAATAATTATTGTGCCAACTGTTTTAAGCAAGTCTCCCACATGGTGACCGCTTTATAGCATTGCTTCCCCACCGTGAGCACTGTAAACTTTGGGGGTGTCACACAAAGCAGCGGGGTTAATCCGTGACATCTATTTATTTGGGTTTTCTACAGTTTCTTCTTGAACTGCAATCACTCCCGATACAGACGCAGTTACAGGCTTGTCCGCACTGAACATCTCTTCCATGAATAACGTCAGCAAAATTGTTGCATGATTTTGTGGTATTGAGTGGTTATGCGTGGCTCTGTACTAAGAACATGCAGAATTGATGGCCTTGTATAATTTTCTTTACGCTGCTTGCACGAGGCCGCACTGTGATAATCTCCGCGCAGCTCTTTTTCTCCTGAAATGAATAAATAATTGAATGCTCTGAATTGGAGACTGTGAACATGTTTGAGAACGACGGCTTCTTAACACTAAGACAATTCAGTATTATTCCGTGGTGCTGTAATCCGGGATCTGACTGGGTAGGTTTGTTTGCTGGAAATGTATTATAGTTACGGGGGGACGGTTTGAGGTTGAGTTTAAAGATGACTCTCTCTCACAGGTTTTCTATAGGAGGCAGCAGTCTGATCAGCTGGGCTGTGAAATGCCTGAGGTGTCCCGGAGACCTAGAGACTTATGTGGAGTTTGTGTGACGGAGAAGCACACCTGGGGAAGTCTGAAGAAGGAGGAGAGGGACCAGTCGAGCACGGAAAGTCATTCATCAGCATGGTGAGTCATTATGCCATTGTATAGTGAGCATAGGTGCTTAATTACTGGTATGAATGTGTTCCTTTTATCATGTGCCTCCAAATGTTTTGGGGTGTAAGCAATTAGGGACTCATAAAATCTACAGCCAGAGCCAGGTTAGCTGGCACGTGGGACATTGTTGGTGACACTGGAGATTCTGTACGAGGCCGCAGTGTTTTTGAGATTCCTTTTGAGCTCTCTGCTTCCTTCAGTGCAGTACACACGCGTCCTCTTCCCAATCCTATTATTATATCAGCGTTTTTTTAAAGGGCCAAATATTCCGTACAGCGCGGTACAAAGGGGGTACAGATATTTGAGTTACATACAAATAGGGAAAAAGATACAGAGCGGGTAATGAGAGCCTGATCATGAGAGCTGACAATCAAGAAGGAATAAGGGACAATGTTGAAACAAGAATGTAAAGTGGCTGCTCATTGGGTAGCGGGGGAGTGCAGTATGCCTCAGGGAGTATGGCGCCCCTGATTTCAGTGAACTAGTATCATATCACAGTCTCTTTTTTTTTTTTTTTAAACGATCTTCTAGAGTGCATATGTACACTGCAGCTAAGTCCTAGAAATGTACCCGGCCACCGCCCAAGGGGGACACAACGAGAGGGGAGAGGTGGGTGACCTGATGGGGGTTGCTAACATGAGGGAAGTGGGGGTGACACGAGGGGTTAGAACAGGCGGGGAGGAAGTGACATGAGGGTGATGGTCTGTACCTCATTGGAAGTCCGCCTTACCTGACTCACGCACTTGCGCGCTACCGTGTATCCTCTCACTTGTGGTTTGGCGTCATCATGGCCCCTGGCCCACTTTGGCTGCCTGTCTATCTGGATATCACACACTTTGGCTGTCTGTCTATCTGGATATCACACACTTTGGCTGTCTATCTGGATATCCCACACTTTGACTGGGGACTATCTGGATATCCCACACTTTGGCTGCCTGTATATCTGGATATCACACACTTTGGCTGCCTCGGGTATCCCAGATAGACAGGCAGCCAAAGTGTATGGATACCACGATAGACAGACAGCAAAGTGTGTGATATCAGATATACAGGAGCCAAAGTGTGGATATCAGATAGACAGACAGCCAAAGTGTGTGATATCCAGATATACAGCAGCCAAAGTGTGGGATATCCAGATAGTCCCCAGTCAAAGTGTGGGATATCCAGATAGACAGCCCAAAGTGTTGTGATATCCAGATAGACAGACAGCCAAGTGTGTGATATCCAGATAGGACAGGCAGCCAAAGTGCGGGATATCCAGATAGACAGGCAGCCAAAGTGCGGATATCCAGATATACAGGACGCCAAAGTGTGTGATATCCAGATTACAGGCGCCAAAGTGTTGATATCCGATACAAGCAGCCACGTGTGGATATCCAGAATAGTCCCCTCAAAGTGTGGGATATCCAGATAGACACGCCAAAGTGTGTGATATCCAGATGACGACACAAGTGTGTGATATCACATGAGACAGGCAGCCAAGTGTGGGATATCCAGATAGACAGACAGCCAAAGTGTGTGATATCCAGATAGACAGGCAGCAAAGTATGGGATATCCAGATATACAGGCCAAAGTGCGGGATCTCCAGATAGACAGGCAGCCAAAGTGCGGGATATCCAGATAGACAGGCAGCCAAAGTGCGGGATATCCAGTATAACAGGCAGCCAAAGTGGTGATATCCAGATAGTCCCAGCCAAAGTGTGGATATCCAGAATACCAGACAGCCAAAGTGTGGGATATCCAGATAGACAGGCGCCAAAGTGTGTGATATCCAGATATCAGGCAGCCCAAGTGTGTGATACTCCAGATAGGCAGCCAACGTGTGTGATCTCCAGATATACAGGCAGCCAAAGTGTGTGATATCCAATTTACAGGCAGCCAAAGTGTGGTGATATCCAGATATACAGGCAGCCAAAGTGCGGGATATCCAGATACAGGCAGCCAAAGTGCGGGATATCCAGATATACAGGCAGCCAAGTGTGGTGATATCCAGATATACAGGGCAGCCAAAGTGTGTGATATCCAGATAACAGGCAGCCAAGTGGTGTGATATCCAATAGACAGGCAGCCAAAGTGTGTGATATCCATATACAGGCAGCCAAAGTGTGTGATATCCAGATTTACAGGCAGCCAAAGTGTGTGATATCCAGATATACAGGCAGCCAAAGTGGCGGGATATCCAGATTACAGGCAGCCAAAGTGTGTGATATCCAGATATACAGGCAGCCAAAGTGTGTGATATCCAGATTACAGCAGCCAAAGTGGTGGATATCCAGATATACAGGCAGCCAAAGTGCGGGATATCCAGATATACAGGCAGCCAAAGTGCGGGATATCCAGATAGTCCCCAGCCAAAGTGCTTCTCTTGTTTTTTTTATACACACACGCGCGCACTGTAGATGCATTTAAATCTATAAACAATTGTGCAAAAGTATGTGACATGCAAAATATTCTCTTAGTCATTCTGAAAACCGTAGCAGGTAAATATTCACAAACCTGCAGGGAGCATTGAAAGTAAGCATGTAGCTTTTCTCCGGTGGATATAATGGACATGATGTCTGTCCCCCTCTGCGTCTGTCCCCCTCTGCGTCTGTCCCCCTCTGTGTCCTGACCCCCTCTGCGTGTCTGACCCCCCTGCGTCTGACCCCTCTGCATCATCTCGGAGACATTCAGAAAACGTTTTCTCGCGTGGTCCAGCGACAGCTCTGAGGTTGTACCCTGCGAGTGTTGTAAATGGATGCATGTCACTGAGCCTCCATATAATAGTCAGTGTGATCAATTGTGCGCAATTAACCTGGAGACAACGCGAAGTCCACAGTCCCACAGAGTCCATAAAGGGTCAAAATCCTTATTTTCAATGAAAGGAAATGAACATACGGTAAACAAGAAGACATTTTCATTAGCTATATATGGTGTGTGTGTACAGTATATAATGCTGCTTAGTGGAAAATTAATTTGATTAGGGGACACGAGTATGCATGCCGGTTTACATATTTTTATCCCATAAAGTGTACAAGCTTGAGAGGGTCCAGGACCTGTGAAACGCTGCTGAAGTTGGTGTGTGTGACTTACAGCAATATGTCCTCAATCATCTTGTCTTCTGTGTAACTTGAGTAACAAATGAAAAAAACTAAATATTTGTCTTGTCCCCTTCCTTTTCCTTAGTGTGATAACATCTTCGGGGCTCATTCCAACTTTGGATTTGACAACATTTGTCCCTACCTTTACAGATTTCCTGTTTGCCATCTGTGAACACTTGAGTGTGTTTTTTTGTTTACTTTTCCTAGAATTTCATTGGGAGGCGATGATGGATTTTTTTTTTCTGATGCAGCAGAAACCTAGGTTTTTAATAAACATCAGGCCATATTTATAACCTCACTCTCGAGCAAGTGGGGGTACCGCGCAAGCTGCTTACCGCAGACCTTCTTTGCCGTTTCAATTATTTATTCTGAAAATGGATGCACCCCATTAAGCATTGTATGCTGGATTTCTCAAGAGTAGGACACCATATTGGTTAGAAACCATGTGTACCAGGCCATGCTAGATTTTCATTGCCTTGTCATCTGGAAGTTCTGCATACGAAGTTTGGTTACATTTATTTAGATTTTATGTTTAAGGTTTCTTTCCCATCTGTGTTATATTTTGTTTCAGGGCTGTTCACTGTTAAACACTGTTCAGGTTGGCTGCAGATGGTTTGTCTTCCTCTATTACTGCATCATTGGCCGTCGCTGTGCTGGTCTTTCGTACAGACTACAAGGGTACCAGAGCATGGCGCGCATAGAGTATACAGCTCTCATATGTACAATGCAGCATCCATGCGTTTAACCCTGAACTCCTCCTCTTACAAGCATCAGCCAGTGCTCGGTCCACTGTGTCAAACCAGAACTAATGGCTGAGAAAATTCAGGCCATTGATCCTTGGGCAGGGGTGGCCAACTCCAGTCCTCAAAGGCACCAACATGTCAGTATTTCAGGATATCCTGCTTCAGCACAGGTGGTGCGTCGTTGATTGAGCCACCTGTCTGAAGCAGGGATATTCTTTGAGCCCTTACCTGTTGTGACCTTGAGGACTGGAGTTGGCCACCATGTGTTCGGGTGATTGTACTGCTCCCAAGTTATCTCTATCATTATGCTTTCCTCTTATTAGCCTGCAGAACGACATTGAGCTTACACACTGGCACCCCCTCCTCATTAGGGACCCTAACATAACCCGAGAGAGGAGTCATTTACAAAACACTTCACGCATCTAGTTTTGGCATATTAACCCTATCGAAGCCGCTAGCTCTGTGTGATCACAAGTGGGATGTCACCGTGTCTCATTCTCACCACCCACTTCATTGTGACTTCGCATTACAGGTGTTTTTTTTCAAATTCTTGAAATATATTGATGTAGAATAATTATTGTGCCAACTGTTTTAAAGCAAGTCCCCACATGGTGACCGCTTTATAGCATTGCTTCCCCACCGTGAGCACTGTAAACTTTGGGGGTGTCACACAAAGCAGCGCGGGTTAATCCGTGACATCTATTTATTTGGGTTTTCTACAGTTTCTTTGAACTGCAATCACTCCCGATACAGACGCAGTTACAGGCTTGTCCGCACTGAACATCTCTTCCATGAATAATGTCAGCAAAATTGTTGCATGATTTTGTGGTATTGAGTGGTTATGCGTGGCTCTGTACTAAGAACATGCAGAATTGATGGCCTTGTATAATTTTCTTTACGCTGCTTGCACGAGGCCGCCTGTGATAATCTCCGCGCAGCTCTTTTTCTCCTGAAATGAATAGAATAATTGAATGCTCTGAATTGGAGACTGTGAACATGTTTGAGAACGACGGCTTCTTAACACTAAGACAATTCAGTATTATTCCGTGGTGCTGTAATCCGGGATCTGACTGGGTAGGTTTGTTTGCTGGAAATGTATTATAGTTACGGGGGGACGGTTTGAGGTTGGTTTAAAGATGACTCTCTCTCACAGGTTTTCTATAGGAGGCAGCAGTCTGATCAGCTGGGCTGTGAAATGCCTGAGGTGTCCCGGAGACCTAGAGACTTATGTGGAGTTTGTGTGACGGAGAAGCACACCTGGGGAAGTCTGAAGAAGGAGGAGAGGGACCAGTCGAGCACGGAAAGTCATTCATCAGCATGGTGAGTCATTATGCCATTGTATAGTGAGCATAGGTGCTTAATTACTGGTATGAATGTGTTCCTTTTATCATGTGCCTCCAAATGTTTGGGGTGTAAGCAATTAGGGACTCATAAAATCTACAGCCAGAGCCAGGTTAGCTGGCACGTGGGACATTGTTGGTGACACTGGAGATTCTGTACGAGGCCGCAGTGTTTTTGAGATTCCTTTTGAGCTCTCTGCTTCCTTCAGTGCAGTACACACGCGTCCTCTTCCCAATCCTATTATTATATCAGCGTTTTTTTAAAGGGCCAAATATTCCGTACAGCGCGGTACAAAGGGGGTACAGATATTTGAGTTACATACAAATAGGGAAAAAGATACAGAGCGGGTAATGAGAGCCTGATCATGAGAGCTGACAATCAAGAAGGAATAAGGGACAATGTTGAAACAAGAATGTAAAGTGGCTGCTCATTGGGTAGCGGGGGAGTGCAGTATGCCTCAGGGAGTATGGCGCCCCTGATTTCAGTGAACTAGTATCATATCACAGTCTCTTTTTTTTTTTTTTTAAACGATCTTCTAGAGTGCATATGTACACTGCAGCTAAGTCCTAGAAATGTACCCGGCCACCGCCCAAGGGGGTACACAACGAGAGGGGAGAGGTGGGTGACCTGATGGGGGTTGCTAACATGAGGGAAGTGGGGGTGACACGAGGGGTTAGAACAGGCGGGGAGGAAGTGACATGAGGGTGATGGTCTGTACCTCATTGGAAGTCCGCCTTACCTGACTCACGCACTTGCGCGCTACCGTGTATCCTCTCACTTGTGGTTTGGCGTCATCATGGCCCCTGGCCATATCCCGCACTTTGGCTGCCTGTCTATCTGGATATCCCGCACTTTGACTGGGGACTATCTGGATATCTCGCACTTTGACTGGGGACTATCTGGATATCCCGCACTTTGACTGGGGACTATCTGGATATCTCGCACTTTGGCTGCCTGTCTATCTGTAAGCTCCTCGGGGCAGGGACTCCTCTTCCTTAATGTTATGTTTATGTCTAAAGCACTTATTCCCATGATCTGTTATTTATATTATCTGTTATTTATTTGATTACCACATGTATTACTACTGTGAAGCGCTATGTACATTAATGGCGCTATATAAATAAAGACATACAATACAATACAATCTGGATATCCCACACTTTGGCTGGGGACTATGAGACAGTCTCACAATGCTTGATTTCTTTTTATCACTGTGAGTGCATTCCTTTTATTCGGGGCACAGTAACAAACGGTTTTATACACTATGGAGCACGTGCTTCTTCTTGTTTTTTTTTAGATGGGGTACATTTTACAAGAAGCACCCAGATTCACAATTTTTACCTTTTGGAACTTTCTTCTCAAAAAACATTTTTTTCAACTAATTTCATGAGAATTTATATCTACATCTAAGATATTCATGAGTATCTTAGCACTATATCTGCTATCACTTTTGTATTGTATTGATATATGGCACTGTAAAACATATACAGTGTATGTCTGAAAGGCAGACCATAGTTTAACCTTTGGGACCCCCTGGGACATAGTAGCTACTGCCAAAAATCCTACTTTTTTTTTTTTACTAGGGGACATGGCATCTTGCGCTCGCGTCCTGCACTGATGGATGGAAGGGGGGTGACTCCTCCCCTTACATCAGTGACGGGAGTGGTCACATGATCGGAGTGCCGGAGAGACCGTGGCAGTCTGGCTCCTCCGGTGATGAAAGGGTAAATCAATATCCCCACTGTCCTTGTGGAAGTGCCCAGCCTTTATAACATGCTGCAGTATTCCTACTCAAACCAATGGAAATGTTGCTGGAAAATACTGCAGTATTCTGAAGCATGCCTGGGTATGCTGATGTATCTAGTGAAACACGGATTTCTGCTACGTGTGTATGTATATAGTACATACATGAATGTTTATATATTACATATATTATATATACACACACACACACACACACACACACACACATCTTCATCTGCAGCACTCGTCGATCCACTACTGGATCTCCCAGGTACTCTGGTTACGAGCCTCTCCATGTTGCTCCAACACTTTTTCTGATTTCATCTGCGTTGCTTTGGTCTTTTGATATCCCCTCAAATCCAGTCAAGTACCATCTATGTCCATCGACAGTAATTTCTTCTTGCGATGTATATCCAGCCCATTGCCACTTTCCATATCACACACACACACACACACTATATCCCCCCTCCCCATCATGCACTCTGTTTATGCAATAGATGATTTTGTTGTTGGTTTGTGCTTGTATGCTGGATTATTAACTCTCCGTGGTCTGCTGCTTGCACTGTTCCTTTTTATTTATTAATCCATCTCATGTGCAATAGTTTTCCATTCATCAGTGAAGTTAAAAAAAAAAAAAAAAATCAACTGCTAAATATTCCTTTGGATGTGCGGAATGGATTGATGCAAAACCTTTTTTCACAACCTGCACTAGAAATGCAGTACTGTACATCTCGGTAAATGTGACTGCATCTTTAAAGCAATCAGTATTTCAGGGCATCTGACGCCTAGATAACCCCCTCCCCCCATGCACAGCCTGTTTAGATGCCGGAAATTCACAGCTGCAAAACAATGTGTTGTTTTAAATGGCACCCATTAGAAAGCACATTTTTCATGTTCAAATATTTGTCCCTCAGCTCCTGGAACCTGCCGGTCATTTCTTCACACGACGCTGCCTGAGAATTAAAAGTAAAACGTGCAAAGTTCTTCCATTGCAGTACCATTGGATTCCTGGTTTTGTGCCAATGTTCTCCCTGGTACAGCGTGCACCACTGTAACCGGTATAAGTAGGTCAGGATTAGACAAGAAGGTATTCAGAACGAGCGGCTCCACATTTCCGGAATGAGCACGAATCAACTCTATAAGCAATTTAGATTTTGGGCATGCTGCTCACCGCTGCTGCCAGTCACTTAACAGGTCTATATTAACAAATAATTAAAGGTCTAGTCAAACTCACCGACAACGTTTATTTTATTTTATGAACTAACTTGACGTGTTCTCTCCAGCCTCATGCTCATAATACTGAATTGTGCAAGGTTGATGTAAATTGTTTGCAGCCCTACACTGCCAGAGGTACCTGCAATGCATTAAAAGCAATATATGTAAAAATGCAAAGCAAGAGGCCGTTAGCCATCTGGCAATAATGAGGCTAAAAAGGGTCACCGAGTAATTTAACTGCCTCATAGCTCACACCTAATCCGGTTGCAATGACTTTCTTCCTCCCCTCAGTGCCCATCAATCTCCTGAAACTTGTTATTCTGATCACTGTATAAACTATACAATGCTGCAGCACTCCTAAGGTACTCGGGGGACTGGATAAACAAAACAATGCTGCAGCACTCCTACGGTACTCGGGTCACTGTATAAACTATACAATGCTGCAGCACTCCTACGGTACTCGGGTCACTGTATAAACTATACAATGCTGCAGCACTCCTACGGTACTCGGGTCACTGTATAATATACAATGCTGCAGCACTCCTACTGTACTCGGGTGCACTGTATAAACTATACATGCCTGTGCAGCACTCCAGGTACTCGGATCACTTGTATAAACTATACAATGTCTGCAGCACTCCTAAGGTACTCGATCACTGTATAAACTATACAATGCTGCAGCACTCCTACGGTACTCGGATCACTGTAAACTATACAATGCTGCAGCACTCCACCTAGGTACTCGGATTGACTGATAAACTAATACAATGCTGCAGCACTACCTAAGGTACTCGGGGGGACTGGATAAACTAATACAATGCTGCAGCACTCCTAAGGTACTCGGGTCACTTGTATAAACTATACAATGCTGTCGACACTCCTACGGTACTCGGGTCCTGTAAACTATACAATGCTGCAGCCTCCTAGGACTGGTCACTGTATAAACTATACAATGCGCAGCACTCCTAAGGTACTCGGATCACTGTATAAACTATACAATGCTGCAGCACTCCTACGGTACTCGGATCACTGTATAAACTATACAATGCTGCAGCACTCCTAAGGTACTCGGGGACTGGATAAACAATACAATGCTGCAGCACTCCTACGGTACTCGGATCAACTTTTTGTTTTGTATACCTATACAAGCTGCAGCAACTCCTAAGGTACTCGGGTCACTGTATAAACTATACAATGCTGCAGCACTCCTACGGTACTCGGGTCACTGTATAAACTATACAATGCTGCAGCACTCCTAAGGTACTCGGATCACTGTAGATTTTGAGCGACTGTCGCCAGCGATGTCACGAAAGGGGGCGGGCCGCGGTCTCTGATTGGTTTAGAGACAGTCACACGTGGCGACTGTCTCTAAAAAACTCAAATAGACCCCGGCTTCACAAATTTGGGGTCGCTCCATCGCCATTGTGCTTACAGTAAGCGCTTGCGACGGGTCAGTGGATTTGATTCGGAACGACGTCCGCGTGCACAGGCACTACTATGCGCAGCCTAGGGGGAGCAGCAGCATTGTATAGTTATCCAGTCCCCCACGAGTACCTTAGGATGCTGCAGCATTGTATCGTTGATACAGTGCCCGAGTACCATAGGAGTGCTGCAATGTATGTTTACAGTGACCCGAGTACCGTAGGAGTGCTGCAGCATTGTATAGTTTATACAGTGACCCGAGTACCTTAGGAGTGCTGCAGCATTGTATAGTTTATACAGTGACCCGAGTACCTTAGGAGTGCTGCAGCATTGTATAGTTTATACAGTGACCTGAGTACCGTAGGGGTGCTGCAGCATTGTATAGTTTATACAGTGACCCGAGTACTTAGGAGTGCTGCAGCATTGTATAGTTTATACAGTGATCCGAGTACCTTAGGAGTGCTGCAGCATTGTATAGTTTATACAGTGACCCGAGTACCGTAGGGGTGCTGCAGCATTGTATAGTTTATACAGTGACCCGAGTACCTTAGGAGTGCTGCAGCATTGTATAGTTTATCCAGTCCCCCGAGTACCGTAGGAGTGCTGCATAACTATACAATGCTGCGACCCCTACGGTACTCGGGTCCTGTATAAACTATAAATGCTGCAGCACTCCTAAGGTACCGGGTCACTGTATTAACTATACAATGCTGCATGCCTCCTAACGTACTCGGTTCACTGTATAAACTATGCAATGCTGCAGCACTCCTACGGTAACTCGATCCTGTATAAACTATACAATGCTGCAGCACTCCTAAGGTACTCGGGGACTGGATAAACAATACTGCTGCGCACTCTACGGTACTCGGATCCTTAAAACTATACAATGCTTCAGCACTCCAACTAAGGTACTCGGGTCACTGTATAAACTATACAATGCTGCAGCACTTCCAGTACTCGGGTCACTGTATAAACTATACAATGCTGCCAGCACTCCTAAGGTACTCGGAGTCACTGTAGAATTTTGAGCGACTGTCGCCAGCGATGTCACGAAGGGGGCGGGCCGCGGTCTCTGATTGGTTTAGAGACCGTCACACGTCGAACTGTCTCTAAAAAATCAATATACCCGCTTTCAAATTTGGGGGTCGCTCCATCGCCATTGTGCTTACAGTAAGCGCTTGCGACGGAGTCAGTGTATTTGATTCGGAACGACGTCGCGTCGCCAAGGCACTATATGCGCAGCCTAGGGAGTGGCACAGCATTGTATATTTACCCGTCCCCGAGTACCTTGGAGTGCTGCAGCATGTATAGTTTTATACAGTGACCCGGTACCATAGGAGTGCTCAGCATTTGTTAGTTTATACAGTGACCGAGTACCGTAGGAGTGCTGCAGCACTTGTATAGTTTATACAGTGACCCGAGTACCTTAGGAGTGCTGCAGCATTGGTATAGTTTATACAGTGACCCGATACCTTAGGAGTGCTGCAGCATGTATAGTTTATACAGTGACCTGAGTACCGAGGGTGCTGCACGCATTGTATAGTTTATACAGTGATCCGAGTACCGTAGGAGTGCTGCAGCATTGTATAGTTTATACAGTGATCCGAGTACCTTAGGAGTGCTGCAGCATTGTATAGTTTATACAGTGACCCGAGTACCGTAGGAGTGCTGCAGCATTGTATAGTTTATACAGTGACCCGAGTACCGTAGGAGTGCTGCAGCATGTATAGTTTATCCAGTCCCCCGAGTACCGTAGAGTGCTGTCAAAACTATACAATGCTGCAGCACCCCTACGGTACTCGGGTCACTGTATAAACTATACAATGTCTGCAGCACTCCTAAGGTACTCGTCCACTGTATAAACTATACAATCTGCAGCACCCTACGGTACTCGGTCACGTGTATAAACTCATACAATGCTGCAGCACCCCTACGGTACTCGGGTCACTGTATAAACTATACAATGCTGCAGCACTCCTAAGGTACTCGGATCACTGTATAACTATACAATGCTGCAGCACTCCTACGGTACTCGGATCACTTTTGTATAACTATACAATGCTGCAGCACCCCTACGGTACTCAGGTCCCTGTATAAATATACAATTTTGCAGCACTCCTAAGGTACTCACTCACGCGGGTCACTGTATAACTAATACACATGCTGCAGCACTCCTAAGGTACACGGTCACTGTATAAACTATACAATGCTGCAGCACTCCTACGGTACTCGGGTCACTGTATAAACTATACAATGCTGCAGCACTCCTACGGTAATCGGGTCACTGTATAAACTATACAATGCTGCAGCACTCCTAAGGTACTCGGGGGACTGGATAAACTATACAATGCTGCAGCACTCCTAAGGTATTCGGATCACTGTATAAACTATACAATGCTGCAGCACTCCTAAGGCTGCGCATATAGTGCCTTGCGACGCGACGTCGTTCCGAATCAAATACACTGACTCCGTCGCAAGCGCTTACTGTAAGCACAATGGCGATGGAGCGACCCCAAATTTGAAGCGGGTCTATTGATTTTTTAGAGACAGTCGCCACGTGTGACTGTCTCTAAACCAATTCAGAGACCGCGGCCCGCCCCCTTTCGTGACATCGCTGGCGACAGTCGCTCAAATAATTATAAGTTTCGCTAGTGGCGACAGTTGGACGGTGAATGTCATCGGGTCGCGTGGTCGCCAACACTATAAGCACGGCTTAGGCACTACACAATGGAGATAGTTAAGGAGTTGTCAGCAGAAGAGAGGGACAATCCTTTGGATCCCTCTGAAAAAAAAACACAACAATATGATATGTAACGCTGTTTCCCCCCCACCCTCCGGGAGATTCCGCCATTACATGTCGCATGATGGCGCCGGTTACCTGTTGACTCACAGATGCGGAGTGGTCAGCCGGTGGTATTAGGGACCTCTGGGCAGGGCTTATGGGGTCTTCCGGTCTTCCATCATTGTGGTACAGAGCGCCTCCATCTGCTGCAGGGTCCAGGAGATAAAGGCAATCTCCTGCAGAACAACTTACTGTACTCCCCCCAGACGAGATTGCACACTAGGCAGAATATAGTTACTACACCTGTTATTCCTCTGCATTCAACGTAACAACAACTGCATCTGCTCAGACACAGTTCAAACAGGTCTCCAACCTCTGGATGTCACTGGACATCCCACCCCAGGCTAAGGGCACCCAAGGGCCAGTCCTTACTCTTCCCTACTCCCTAAGAGTCGGGGAAATGGTATCACTCTTCACCTCCCCAAGGGGAGTGGACATTGTAGGTGCAATGTTTGTGTACCCTGTCTCCTCGGGTAGAGACACTGTCTACATTTAGAGTGCAGCCCCTATCAGTACAGAGGGGGAAGGTACAAGGTCTGAGCCAAGGATTGGGCAGCACACAGGCCTTGTCCCACCGTCTCCCCTGTCACTCAAGAAGCTGCTTCTGTGGGGAAATCCCAGGATGGTCCTGACATGCTGCATTGTTCACCACGTGCTTGCATGTCAAGGAGGGCAGAATGGTAGCCAAAACCAGGCATGGCTACAGATAGTAAGAGCAGTAATAGGAACATGCTAATATACTGGCCACATATAAAGATGGAAGACTCCTGTGGCAAGTTGAAAACCACACTCAGCTCCTCATCTATATACCAGGCGATGCACTATAACATCTTACCAGAAAGAAATACATCACCCCCAAGTTACATTGAAAGCAAAGCTCGCCCCATGACAATCGCCCCAAATGTTGGCAGAGCCAGAAGCACACTGGGGATGTCCTGTGAGCCAACATGTTTGGATACAGGTGAGTAACTTTATCAGAGACTCGCTAAAGATAAATCTCTCTCCAACCACAGAATACACCATCTTAATTATACGATATAGCAAATCGAAGATATGGGGCCGGCCCAAAGAAACCACTATCAGGCATATCATTACCATCACAACCCTTCAGCAATGGATACATCTATGTAAACTAAAACTGATCAGTGCTGATCCATGTGACGGACATTGCAATTGTGTTTCAAGTGCGGTTCTGTATCAAGTGTGGAGTTAGAACAAGGGAGATTAATACAAGGATGGTGGGAAACAAAGTACTCCATAGACAACATGAGCAGATTGAGACTGCCACTCAATGCACATCTTGCCACTTATGTGCACTTGGGAGCAGCTGTTCCAGGTAGCGTACCGCTGTGAGAGGTCTGTGGAGAGGTGTGAGTCTGTGGTCTCTTTAGAGTCAGAGATTGCTGATCTGAAGAGGCCTTGCAATATTGAGGGACATTTGACCATCTTGAAAGGAGTTTAGTGCGTAGTGAGCAGGCCCTGGTGGGTCTAGTGGTGCAGATGGTGGCTCTAGTGAGGATCAGGAACAGCTAGGTAGCTGGTTAACAGTTAGGCTGCGTTTATAGTTACGGCTAAGGTGACGCGACCACGTGACGTCAGCCTCGCCGTTGTAATAGCGATTCTTGTTATAGTGCAGGAGTCCGTACAGAGGCGAAGGGGGGCGTGGCCGTGAGCGGTTCACGCGCGCTGACGTTCACGTCTGCGATCGCCGAAGTTAAATCGTTGACGTCCAGCGATCGCGACCCGTGACGTCAGCCGTCCGCCCAATATAGCACCCGCGGACCGCATGTTACTTGCTACGGCGCTGCGCAACGTCGCCGGAGCCAGTACTATAATCCACGCCTTAGGCTGAGATCAGACGTGACCTGACCCTCCCCAATAAGATTTGCTAGATTGAGGGAAGATATTGGGGCGTCAGAGCAGGAAAGGCAAGACTGGGGGAGACCGATTCTATGCACAGCGGGGACTTAGGATACTTAGAGACCAAGAAGGTTGGATAATCTGTTGCCAGATTACTCCAATTGTGGAGTAGAAAGGAAAGGAGCAGATAAGATAATTACAGGCTGCAAAAAAATTAAATGCATGCTTGCGTAATGCCAGGACCTGACAGATAAATGGGGGGCTTGAATAATAGCTACAAAGGAGCCACTATAAACACGGTGGGATGAAACTCATGACTCTGCAATTAATTTAGAGGGATCAAGCAAAAGAAGGGGAGGTTGAGTATGTTACATGTTAAACCAAATCAAAAACCTATTATAAGGAATATGTTTATAAAGGATAGGATAAATATATATACTTATGGATAGAAATAGCAGTGGAGGTTAAAGTATCAAGAAAATGTTTGTAGGGATATGCTAATACCACCAAATACCTGTGAATAGAGAAAGCCAAAATACTTTTGCACATGGAAAGGCATCAAAACTAGGTCATGTTTCCATAATGGGGGATTTAATTATCCAGACAGAGTGGGCAATGAGATTAGCGTTACAGCAAAAGGAAACAGGTTTTGGGGGTGCTTGAAGACATTATATTACCCAAATATTGAGGAACCAACAGGAGAGGGGCAGTTACTGGATTTGGTCTATCAACAAGTAAAAGTATCATACAAATATTCAGTCCGGAAACTTTGGGAAACAGTTATCGTAACATGGTCTCGTTTTATTTAATATTTTAATGAAAGCCAAAATGATTAGTTCAACAAAGACTTTACATTTTAATAGAACTGAGAAATATCACAAGGAACAAATTGGGATTACGATTTTGTCCAGGGAAAAATGTGGAGATACCTGGGCGTCTTTAAAAAATATGTTAGAAAACGCACACTTATGCACCCCCTTGTGTAATAAATATAAAAGAAACAAGTCTAAACGAATGTGGGCTAAATAAAATGATATGGAAGGAAATGGAAATACGGATTAGCAGGCCTTTAGCTTTTTAAAGAGAACTAGCAGGAAGGGGCGGATGACCGGGTCATTCGTAATCGTATTTCAGAATTATAAGAACATAACACAATACTGTGACAAAGGTGGGCAATCAAATTAGCATCAAAAACGATTAATGAAAAAACGGTGTGCATAGAAAGTAAGAATCACCCCTAAAAAGTTCTTAAGTAGAACTTAATTAAAAAACTAATTAAAAAGCACAAAATAGAGGAACCCTTTCAGCTGTGAGATGGGTTAGGACAATATCATGATAAGGAAAAAGCCAGTAGGTATAAACAACATTATTTGCCTTGTATGTATCAGGGAGGAATCACTTGCAATAATAGTTGCCCACAGGAGGAAGCCACAACCTCGTATTACAGCTGAGTTCTTTTGTTTTTTTTTTTTTTTACTTCATGTTTCATGTGGGCCATCTCTAATTACCTAAGAACTGCATATCGCCGGTCAATTACATTATCCGTATTGATCGGCAAAGTTTGGCGACATCTTTAAATTGGGGAATTGGAAACGTTGACTATAGGAACAAGAATTCTTGTTTAAAATAGAATACAAAGAAAATGGTCTTTCAGTTGTTATTTTTAAAACAGAAAAGGACTAAAGTATTTTTTCTTACTACAGATAACTGTATTTATTAAAAAAAAAACAACATGCAGGATATTGCCCTGAACTGCAGCTCTTTAACGGACCAATGTAACTGAGGAAGAAGTGCAGTAGTTTCTGCTTGATAAAATTAAAGTAAATTAATGCACTTGGCCCCGATGGCACACAGTCCAAGAGGTCTTAAGAGTTTAAGTCACTAATGGCACAAACCTATTACATTTAATATTCAAGGGACTCTAATTACCAGGCTCAGTACCATCCAAATTGGCGTAAACAGAGCTGGTGCTTCTATAAAAAGGGCGCAAGATCAACAACCGGGGAATTAAGGACCTGTAAGTCTACGTTTACTAGTGGGGAGAGCTACTTGAAGGTTAGTACGGGATATATTCAGGAATACCTAAGTAAAAAATTATTAGTTATATCGGCATGGATTAGGAAGGATCGTCATTGCCAATACACAACTTATTTTTGTTTCTTGAACTGCTGAGGAGGTAAGTAGGAATTTAGACCTGGGTAATGCAGTTGATTGGTCCTACTTAGATTTGCGTTTTGATCAGGTTCCACACAAGAGGTTGGTGTACAAAATAAGAGAATTGGAACTCAGAATAATATAATGCACCTGGATGGAAATTGGTTTGAAGGACAGACAACAGAGGGGTGTTTCGTAATGGAACCTTTTCAGGACGGGCTAAGTTGTGGAGTGGAGTTCTTCAGGATCGGTGCTGGGGCCCCGTTCTTTTTAACTTGCTATTAATGACGCCGAGGTTGGCATAGAGATGCAAAGTCTCCATCTTTGCGGATGACACTAAAGTGGTAAGGTAGGTAAAACTCAGAGGCAGATGTAATTTCTCTCCGAACGGACTTGGATTAGACTTGAAACTTAAATAGTAAATGGCAGATGAGAGTTATACAGAACAAAACAAAGGGGCACATGAGAGAAAAACACCATGAGACAGTATGTACTACACCACAGATTTAATGTACATTAAGACATGTACAACATACTAAATTAAGATGGACAATAATAATCCAATGAATCACAACAACACTACCAGGGCAAGCCTCAGAACCCAAGGCAATCGTTCAATTCAAAGATCTTAGAAATGGGGGCTTACGTGGACTCAATTACTCAGCCGCCCAAATGCCTCAACGAGAAATCCACAATCATGGGACCTGGGTATGCGTGCGCAGCATTCTGGAGTCCGGTCTCACGAGCCCTCCGTCGCGGCCTATGACCAATCACCACGATGCGTTTAAAGGTCAGAATGACACTTCCTCCGGGGCTTGGTACATAACAGACTATCCATGGCACTAGTTAGTACCCTATCCTGGAACTGAACTCCGGACATGTCCAGGAACGAGGACCCACCATAAGGGGCAATAGAGATCCCATAAAGGCGAGATAAACACGGTCCCAAACAGACATTAAAGGATACTTAGAGGTCACACCTAACGAACCCGTACTAGGACATAACAGGAGGATACTTAAATGCGTCACACTCCGTACAGCGACTAAAAGGATACTACAATGTACGCATACTTAGTCCGGACAAACAAATTAATACATACAGACAAAGAAACCTGCAAAGCACCAGAGGTTTGCGCGACAGAAAGGGACTATCGAAAGAAAAGGAAAACAACGTTTAAAACAAAATAATCTACTCTACTAAAAATAATAAAAAAAAATATTATATTTATCCTTTTATAATAACAAATAAAATAAGTTAAATAAAATTATCAAGTTATAATATAAAATAAAATAAAAAACTTCACCTTAAAATCTTCCTAATTATTCGCCTTACAATAAATTCATTCTTTTTCTTCCTTCTTAAAATAATCTTCTTAGTTTATTATATCTATTATATTTAATTTAATATCCTTATCCACTAAATCCTCCTACTATTCTCTATCCAAAAATTTAGAAAAAAGTAAACTATACAATGCTGCAGCACTCCTAAGGTACTCGGATCACTGTAGATTTTGAGCGACTGTCGCCAGCGATGTCACGAAAGGGGGCGGGCCGCGGTCTCTGATTGGTTTAGAGACAGTCACACGTGGCGACTGTCTCTAAAAAATCAAATAGACCCGGCTTCAAAATTTGGGGTCGCTCCATCGCCATTGTGCTTACAGTAAGCGCTTGCGACGGAGTCAGTGTATTTGATTCGGAACGACGTCGCGTCGCAAGGCACTATATGCGCAGCCTAGGGAGTGCAGCAGCATTGTATAGTTTATCCAGTCCCCCGAGTACCTTAGGAGTGCTGCAGCATTGTATAGTTTATACAGTGACACAGTGACCCGAGTACCGTAGGAGTGCTGCAGCATTGTATAGTTTATCCAGTCCCCCGAGTACCTTAGGAGTGCTGCAGCATTGTATTGTTTATCCAGTCCCCCGAGTACCTTAGGAGTGCTGCAGCATTGTATAGTTTATACAGTGATCCGAGTACCGTAGGAGCATTGTATAGTTTATACAGTGACCCGAGTACCTTAGGAGTGCTGCAACATTGTATAGTTTATACAGTGACCTGAGTACCGTAGGGGTGCTGCAGCATTGTATAGTTTATACAGTGATCCGAGTACCGTAGGATAAACTATACAATGCTGCAGCACTCCTAAGGTACTCGGATCACTGTATAAACTATACAATGCTGCAGCACTCCTACGGTACTCGGATCACTGTATAAACTATACAATGCTGCAGCACTGCAGCCCCCTACGGTACTCGGGTCACTGTATAAACTATACAATGCTGCAGCACTCCTAAGGTACTCGGATCACTGTATAAACTATACAATGCTGCAGCACTCCTAAGGTACTCGGATCACTGTATAAACTATACAATGCTGCAGCACCCCTACGGTACTCAGGTCACTGTATAAACTATACAATGCTGCAGCACTCCTAAGGTACTCGGGTCACTGTATAAACTATACCAATGCTGCAGCACTCCTAAGGTACTCGGGTCACTGTATAAACTATACAATGCTGCAGCACTCCTACGGTACTCGGTTCACTGTATAAACACATACAATGCTGCTCACTCCTATGGTACGTCGGTCATGTATAAAACTATACATGCTGAAAAAAAAAAAAAAAGCACTCTAAGGTACTCGGGGGGTAAATATACAATGCGTGCACGCCCAGGCTGGCATATAGTGCCTGGCGACGCGACGTCGTTCCGAACAAATACACTGACTCCGTCCAAGCGCTTACTTTAAGCCCAATGGCGATGGAGCGACCCCCAAATTTTGAAAGCGGTCATTTGTATTTTTAGGACAGTCGCCACGTGTGACTGTCTCTAACCAATCAGAGACCGCGGCCCGCCCCCTTCGTGACATCGCTGGCGACAGTCGCTCAAAATCTACAGTGACCGAGTACCTTGATGCTGCAGATTAGTTTATACGTGACACCCGAGTACCGTAGAGTGCTGGCAGCATTGTATAGTTTATACGTGACCCGAGTACCGTAGATGCTGCAACATTTATATTTATAAGTGATCCGATTACCTTAGGAGTGCTGCAGCATTGTAATGTTTTAGTCCAATCCCCCGAGTACCTTAGGATTGCTGCAAGCATTGTATAGTTTTAATATCAGTGAGTCCCGCGTAGTTACCGTAGGAGTGCTGCAGCATTGTATAGTTTATACGGTGACCCAGTACCGTAGGAGTGCGCGCATTGGTATATTTATACAGTGAACCGAGTACCCCTTAGGAGTGGCTTAGCTAGCATTGTATAGTTTAATACAGTGACCCAGTACCGTAGGGTGGCTGCAGCATTGTATAGTTTATGCAGAACTCCTCCTGTACTCGGGGGACTGGATAAACTATACAATGCTGCAGCACTCCTAAGGTACTCGGGGCACTGTAAAAACTATACAATGCTGCAGCACCCCTACGGTAACTCGGGTCACTGTAATAAACTAGACAATGCTGCAGCAGCTCCTAAGTCTCGGTCCTTATAAACTATACATGCTGCAGCACTCCTAAGGTACTCGATCACTGTATAAACTATACATGCTGCAGCACCCCTACGTCTCAGGTCACTGTATAAAACTATACAATCTGCAGCACTCCAAGGTACTGCGGTCACTGTATAAACTATACAATGCTGCAGCACTCTAGGTACTCGGGTCACTGTATAAACTATACAATGCTGCAGCACTCCTACGGTACTCGGGTCACGTATAAACTATCAATGCTGCAGCACTCCTATGGTTACTCGGGTCACTGTATAAACATACTATACACTGCCTGCAGCACTCCTAAGGTACTCGGGGGACTGGATCACTATACAATGCTGTGCTTCCTCCCTACTGCTGCGCATATAGTGCCGTTGCAGCGCACGTCGTTCCGAATCAAATACCTGACTCGTCGCAAGCGCTTACTGTAAGCACATGGCGATGGAGCGACCCCAAATTTTGAAGCCGGGTCTATTTGATTTTTTGAGACAGTCGCCACTTGTGACTGCTCTAAACCAATCAGAGACCGCGGGCCCGCCCCCTTTCGTGACATCGCTGGCGCCAGTCCCTCAAAATCTACATTGATCCGAGTACTTAGGAGTGCTGCAGCATTGTATAGTTTATACAGTGACCCGAGTACGCGTAGGATGCTGCAGCATTGTATAGTTTATACATTGACCCGATTACCTTAAGTTGCTGCAGCATTGTATAGTTTATACCGGTGGATCCGAGTACCGTAGGAGTGCTGCGCATTGTTATTTTTAATCCCTCCCCCGAGTACCTTAGGAGTGCTGCAGCATTGTTAGTTATACAGTGATCCGAGTACCGTAGGAGTGCTGCAGCATTGATAGTTTAGTGACCGGTATATCCTTCCCTACCTGGGAGTGCTGCAGCATTGTATAGTTTATACAGTGATCCGATGTACCTTAGGAGTGCTGCAGCATTGTATAGTTTACAGTGCCCGAGTACCGTAGGAGTGCTGCAGCATTGTATAGTTTATACAGTGGACCCGAGTACCAGGGGAGTGCCTGCAGCATTGTATAGTTTATCCACTCCCCCCCGAGCACTTAGAGTGCTGCAGCATTGTATTGTGTTTTTTCCAGTCCCGGCCCGAGTAGCTTAGGAGTGCTGCAGCATTGTATAGTTTATACATGGATCCGAGTACCGTAGGAGTGCTGCGCATTGTATAGTTTTATACAGTGATCCGAGTACCTTAGGAAGTTGTCTGCAGCATTGTATATTTATACAGTGATCCGAGTACATTAGGAGTGCTGCAGGCATGGTATAGTTTATACAGTGACACAAGTACAGTAGGAGTGCTGCAGCATTGTATATTTATCAGTGACCCGAGTATCCCCGCCCCCCCCCCCCGCATTGTATAGTTTATACAGTGACCCGAGTACCTTAGGAGTGCTGCAGCATTGTATAGTTTATCCAGTCCCCCGAGTACCGTAGGAGTGCTGCATAAACTATACAATGCTGCAGCACCCCTACGGTACTCGGGTCACTGTATAAACTATACAATGCTGCAGCACTCCTAAGGTACTCGGGTCACTGTGCAGCATTGCTATAGTTTATACAGTGACCCGATTACCGTAGGAGTGCTGCAGCATTGTATAGTTTATACAGTGACCCGAGTACGTAGGAGTGCTGCGCATTGTATAGTTTACAGTGACCCTGTACTTAGGAGTGCTGCAGCATTGTTATTTTATACAGTGACCCGTAGCCGAGTACCTTAGGAGTGCTGCAACATTGTATAGTTTTACAGTGCCTGAGTACCGTAGGGGTGCTGCGCATTGTATATTTATACAGTGATCCGAGTACCGTAGGAGTGCTGCAGCAGTTGTATAGTTTATCAGTGATCCGAGTACCTTAGGAGTGCTGCAGCATTGATAGTTTTATACATGACCCGAGTACCGTAGGGGTGCTGCACATTGTAAGATTTATACAGTGACCCAGTACCGTAGGAGTGGCTGCAGCATTGTATAGTTTATACAGTGACCCAGTACCTTAGGATGCTGCAGCATTGTATAGTTTATACAGTGACCTAGTACGTAGGGGTGCTGCAGCATTGTTATTTTGCAGCACTCCTACGGTACTCGGGGGACTGGATAAACTATACATGCTGCAGCACTCCTAGGTACTCGGGTCACTGTATAAACTATAGCATGCTGCAGCACCCCTACGGTACTCGGGTCACTGTATAAACTATACAATGCTGCAGCACTCCTAAGGTACTCGGATGCACTGTATAAACTATACAATGCTGCAGCACTCCTAAGGTACTCGGATCACTGTATAAACTATACAATGCTGCAGCACCCCTCGGTACTCAGTCACTGTATAAACTATACAATGCTGCAGCACTCCTAAGTACTCGGGTCACTGTATAAACTATACCAATGCTGCAGCACTCCTAAGGTACTCGGGTCACTGTATAAACTTACAATGCTGCAGCACTCCTACGGTACTCGTTCACTGTATAAACACTATACAATGCTGCTCACTCCTATGGTACGCTCGGGTCACTGTATAAACTATACATGCTGAAAAAAAAGGCACTCCTAAGGTACTCGGGGGGTAAAATATACAATGCTGCACCCCTAGGCTGGCATATAGTGCCTTGCGACGCGACGCGTTCCGAATCAAATACACTGACTCCGTCCAAGCGCTTACTTGTAAGCCCAATGGCGATGGAGCGACCGCCAATTTTGAAAGCGTGTATTTGTATTTTTTAGGACAGTCGCCCGTGTGACTGTCTCTAACCAATCAGAGACCGCGGCCCGCCCCCTTTCGTGACATCGCTGGCGACAGTCGCTCAAAATCTACAGTACCGAGTACCTTAGGATGCTGCAAGATTAGTTTATACAGTGACCCCGAGTACCGTAGGAGTGCTGGCAGCATTGTATAGTTTATACAGTGACCCGAGTACGTAGGAGTGGCTGCAGCATTTATAGTTTATACAGTGATCCGATACCTTAGGAGTGCTGGCAGCATTGTATGTTTATAGTCCAATCCCCCGATGTACCTTAGGTATTGCTGCAGCATTGTATAGTTTTAATATCAGTGAGTCCCGAGTAGTACCGTAGGAGTGCTGCAGCTTGTATAGTTTATACGTGACGTACCGTAGAGTGGCGCATTGTATAGTTTATACAGTGAACCCGAGTACCCTTAGTGAGTGGCTGCAGCATTGTATAGTTTAATACAGTGACCCAGTACCGTAGGGGGCTGCAGCATTGTATAGTTTATGCAGCACTCCTCCGTACTCGGGGGACTGGATAAACTATACAATGCTGCAGCACTCCTAAGGTACTCGGGTCACTGTATAAACTATACAATGCTGCAGCACCCCTACGGTACTCGGGTCACTGTAATAAACTAGACAATGCTGCAGCAGCTCCTAAGGTCTCGGATCCTATAAACTATACATGCTGCAGCACTCCTAAGGTACTCGGATCACTGTATAAACTATACATGCTGCAGCACCCCTACGTCTCGGTCACTGTATAAAACTATACAATGCTGCAGCACTCCTAAGGTACTGCGGTCACTGTATAAACTAACAATGCTGCAGCACTCTAGGTACTCGGGTCACTGTATAAACTATACAATGCTGCAGCACTCCTACGGTACTCGGGTCACTGTATAAACTATCAATGCTGCAGCACTCCTATGGTTACTCGGGTCACTGTATAAACAACTATACACTGCTGCAGCACTCCTAAGGTACTCGGGGGACTGGATACTATACAATGCTGTTCCTCCCTACTGCTGGCATATAGTGCCTTGGCAGCGACGTCGTTCCGAATCAAATACCTGACTCGTCGCAAGCGCTTACTGTAAGCACAATGGCGATGGAGCGACCCCAAATTTTGAAGCCGGGTCTATTTGATTTTTTGAGACAGTCGCCACTTGTGACTGCTCTAAACCAATCAGAGACCGCGGGCCCGCCCCCTTTCGTGACATCGCTGGCGACAGTCGCTCAAAATCTACAGTGATCCGAGTACTTAGGAGTGCTGCAGCATTGTATAGTTTATACAGTGACCCGAGTACCGTAGGAGTGCTGCAGCATTGTATAGTTTATACAGTGACCCGATTACCTTAGTAGTTGCTGCAGCATTGTATAGTTTATACCAGTGTGATCCGAGTACCGTAGGAGTGCTGGCGCATTGTTATTTTTATCCCAGTCCCCCGAGTACCTTAGGAGTGCTGCAGCATTGTTAGTTATACAGTGTATCCGAGTACCGTAGGAGTGCTGCAGCATTGATGTTTAGTACCTATTATCACTTCCCTACCTGTGGAGTGCTGCAGCATTGTATAGTTTATACAGTGATCCGAGTACCTTAGGAGTGCTGCAGCATTGTATAGTTTACAGTGCCCGAGTACCGTAGGAGTGCTGCAGCATTGTATAGTTTATACAAGTGGACCCGAGTACCAGGAGGAGTTGCTGCAGCATTGTATAGTTTATCCAGTCCCCCCCGAGCACTTAGAGTGCTGCAGCATTGTATTGTTTTTCCAGTCCCGGCCCCGAGTACCTTAGGAGTGCTGCAGCATTGTATAGTTTATACATGGATCCGAGTACCGTAGGAGTGCTGCGCATTGTATAGTTTTATACAGTGATCCGAGTACCTTAGGAAGTTGCTGCAGCATTGTATATTTATACAGTGATCGAGTACCTTAGGAGTGCTGCAGCATGTGTATAGTTTATACAGTGCACACAGTACACGTAGGAGTGCTGCAGCATTGTATAGTTTATACAGTGACCTCGAGTATCCCCGCCCCCCCCCCCCAGCACTCCTAAGGTACTCGGGGGACTGGATAAACTATACAATGCTGCAGCACTCCTAAGGTATTCGGATCACTGTATAAACTATACAATGCTGCAGCACTCCTAAGGCTGCGCATATAGTGCCTTGCGACGCGACGTCGTTCCGAATCAAATACACTGACTCCGTCGCAAGCGCTTACTGTAAGCACAATGGCGATGGAGCGACCCCAAATTTTGAAGCCGGGTCTATTTGATTTTTTAGAGACAGTCGCCACGTGTGACTGTCTCTAAACCAATCAGAGACCGCGGCCCGCCCCCTTTCGTGACATCGCTGGCGACAGTCGCTCAAAATCTAATTATAAGTTTCGCTAGTGGCGACAGCGACGGGTGATGTCATCGGTCGCGTCGCCAACACTATAAGCACGGCCTTAGGCACTACACAATGGAGATAGTTAAGGAGTTGTCAGCAGAAGAGAGGGACAATCCTTTGGATACCCTCCTGAAAAAAAACACAACAATATGATATGTAACGCTGTTTCCCCCACCCTCCGGGAGATTCCGCCATTACATGGCGCATGATGCCGATTACCTGTTGACTCACAGGATGCGGAGTGGTCAGCCGGTGGTAGTAGGGACCTCTGGGCAGGCTTCTGGGGTACATTCCTGGTCTTCATCTCTGTTGGTACAGCGCCTCCATCTGCTGCAGGGTCCAGGAAGATAAAGGCAATCTCCTGCAGAACAACTTACTGTACTCCCCCCAGACAGATTGCACACTAGGCAGGAATATAGTTAACTACAGCCTTTTATTCCTTCTGCATACACAGTAACACAACTGCATCTGCTCAGCACAGTTCAAACAGGTCTCCAACCTCTGGATGGTCACTGGACATCCACCCCAGGCTAAGGGCACCCAAGGGCAGTCCTTACTCTTCCCTGACTCCCTAAGAGTCGGGGAAATGGTATCACTCTTCACTCCCCAAGGGGAGTGGACAGTAGGTGCCAATGTTTGGTACCTGTCTCTCTCGGGTAGAGACACTGTCTACATTTAGATGTGCAGCCCCTTAAGTACAGAGGGGGAAGGTACAAGGTCTGAGCCCAGGATTGGGCAGCACACAGGCCTTGTCCCACCTCCTCCCCTGTCACTCAAGGAAGCTGCTTCTGTGGGGAAATCCCAGGATTGGTCCTGACACTGCCTGCATTGTTACCAGTGCTTGCATGTCAAGGAGGGCAGAATGGTAGCCAAAACCAGGCATGGCTACAGATAGTAAGAGCAGTAATAGGAACATGGCTAATATACTGGCCACATATAAATATGGAAGACATCCTGTGGCAAGTTGAAAACACACTCAGCTCCTCATCTATATACCAGGAGATGCACTATAACATCTTACGCAGAAAATACATCACCCCCAAGTTTACATTGAAAGCAAAGCTCGCCCCAATGACAATCGCCCCAAATGTGCAGCGCCAGAAGCAGACACTGGGGATGTCCTGTGAGCCAACATGTTTGGATACAGGTGAGTAACTTTATCAGAGACTCGCTAAAGATAAATCTCTCTCCAACCACAGAATACACCATCTTTAATTATACAGATATAGCAAATCGAAGATATGGGGCCGGCCCAAAGGAAACCACTACTCAGGCAAATCATTACCATCACAACCCTTCAGCAATGGATACATCTATGTAACTAAAACTGATCAGTGCTGATCCATGTGACGGACATTGCAATTGTGTTTCAAGTGCGGTTCTGTATCAAGTGTGGAGTTAGAACAAGGAGGAGTTAATACAAGGATGGTGGGAAACAAAGTACTCCATAGAGCAACAATGAGCAGGATTGAGACTGCCACTCAATGCACATCTTGCCACATGTATGTGCACTTGGAGCAGCTGTTCCAGGTAGCGTACCGCTGTGAGAGGTCTGTGAGAGGTGTGAGCTGGTGGTCTCTTTAGAGTCAGAGATTGCTGATCTGAAGAGGCAACTTGCAATATTGAGGGACATTGACCATCTTGAAAGGAGTTTAGTGCGTAGTGAGCAGGCCCTGGCTGGGTCTAGTGGTGCAGATGGTGGCTCTGAGTGAGGATCAGGAACAGATAGGTAGCTGGTTAACAGTTAGGCTGCGTTTATAGTTACGGCTAAGGTGACGCGACCACGTGACGTCAGCCGTCGCCGTTGTAATAGCGATTCTTGGTTATAGTGCAGGAGTCCGTACAGAGGGCGACAGGGGGCGTGGCCGTGAGCGGTTCACGCCGCTGACGTCACGCTGCGATCGCCGAAGTTAAAATCGTTTGACGTCCAGCGATCGCGACCACGTGACGTCAGCCGTCGCGCCCAATATAGGCACCCGCGGACCGCATGTACTTGCTACGGCGCTGCGCAACGTCGCCGGAGCCAGTACTATAAACACAGCCTTAGGCTGAGATCAGACGTGACCTGACCCATCCCAATAGATTTGCTAGATTGAGGGAAGATATTGGGGGCGTCAGAGCAGGAAAGGCAAGACTGGGGGAGACCGATTCTCTAGCACAGCGGGGACTTAGGATACTTAGAGACCAAGAAAGGTTGGATAATCTGTTGCCAGATTACTCCAATTGGAGTAGAAAGGAAGGAGCAGATAAGATAATAGTACAGGCTGCAAAAAAATTAAATGCATGCTTGCTAATGCAGGAAGCCTGACAGATAAAATGGGGGGGCTTGAATTAATAGCTACAAGGGAGCCATATAAACACGGTGGGATGAAACTCATGACTCTGCAATTAATTTAGAGGGATCAAGCAAATAGAAGGGGAGGTGGAGTATGTTTACATGTTAAACCAGATCAAAAACCTATTATAAGGGAAGATGTTTATAAAGGGAATGATGAAAATATATAGACTTTATGGATAGAAATTAGCAGTGGAGGTTAAAGTATCAAGAAAATGTTTGTAGGGATATGCTATATACCACCAAATACCTGTGAGATAGAGAAAGCCAAAATACTTTTGCACATGGAGAAGGCATCAAAACTAGGTCATGTTTCCATAATGGGGGATTTTAATTATCCAGACAGAGTGGGGCAATGAGATTAGCGTTACAGCAAAAGGAAACAGGTTTTGGGGGTGCTTGAAGACAATTATATTACCCAAAATATTGAGGAACCAACCAGGAGAGGGGCAGTACTGGATTTGGTCATATCAAACAATGTAAAAGTAATATCAAATATTCAAGTCCGGAAACATTTGGGAAACAGTTATCGTAACATGGTCTCTTTTATTTATATATTTTAATGAAAAGCCAAAATGATGAGTTCAACAAAGACTTTACATTTTAATAAACTGAGAAATAATCTACAAGGAACAAATTGGGATTACGTTTTGTCAGGGAAAAATGTGGAAGATAAATGGGCAGTCTTTAAAATATTGTTAGAAAAGCACACTTATACCCTTGTGTAATAAATATAAAAGAAACAAGTCTAAACCAATGTGGCTAAATAAACAGATAGGGAAGGAAATGGAAAGGATTAAGCAGGCATTTAGCTTTTTAAAGTCAGAAGGGGCGGAGGCATCGTATCGTATCAGAATTATAAGGAACATAACAAAATGTGCAAAGGGGCAATCAAATTAGCAAAAACGGATAATGAAAAAAGGATTGCAATAGAAAGTAAGATCAACCCTAAAAAGTTCTTTAAGTACCTTAATAAAAAAAAATTAGAAAAGCAAATAGAGGACCCTTTCAGTGTGAGATGGGTAGGCAGATTATTCATGATAAGAAAAAAGCAGAGGTATTAAACAAATTATTTGCCTCTGTATTTATCAGGGAGGAATCAATTGCAATAATAGTGCCACAGGAGGAAGCCACAACCTCTGTATTAAAGCTGCAGTTCTTTTTTTTTTTTTTTTTTTTTACTTCAATAGTTTCATGTGGGCCATCTCTAATTACCTAAAGAACTGCATAGCTGCCGGTCAATTCATTCTCCGTCTATTGATCGGCAAAGTTTGGCGACATCTTTAAATATGGGGAATGTAAATCGTTGCTATAGGAACAAGCATGCTTGTTAAAATAGAATACAAGAAAATTGGTCTTTCAAAGTTGTTATTTTTAAAACAGAAAATGCTAAAAGTATTTTTTCTTACTACAGAACTGATTTATTAAAAAAAAAACACACATGCAGGATATTGCCTGAACTGCAGCTTTAACGACCAATTGGTTAACTGAGGAAGAAGTGCATAGTCTGCTTGATAAAATTAAAGTAAATAATGCACCTGGCCCCGATGGCACACATCCAAGAGTTCTTAAGGAGTTAAGTTCACTAATGGCCAAACCATTACATTTAATATTCAAGGACTCTAATTACACAGGCTCAGTACCACAAGATTGGCGTAAACCAGACGTGGTGCTTATATTTAAAAAGGGCGCAAGATCACAACCGGGGAATTACAGACCTGTAAGTCTGACTTTAATAGTGGGGAAGCTACTTGAAGGTTTAGTACGGGATAATATTCAGGAATACCTAATGGATAAAAAATTATTATTAATAGTCAGCATGGATTTAGGAAGGATAGGTCATGCCAAACTAACCTTATTTTTGTTTCTTTGAGGAGGTAAGTAGGAATTTAGACCTGGGTAATGCAGTTGATGTGGTCTACTTAGATTTTGCTTTTGATACGGTTCCACACAAGAGGTTGGTGTACAAAATAAAGAAAATTGGACTCAGTAATAATATATGCACCTGGATTGAAAACTGGTTGAAGGACAGACAACAGAGGGTTGTCGTAAATGGAACCTTTTCAGGACGGGCTAAAGTTGTGAGTGGAGTTCTTCAGGGATCGGTCCTGGGGCCCCTGCTTTTTAACTTGCTTATTAATGACCCTGAGGTTGGCATAGAGAGCAAAGTCTCCATCTTTGCGGATGACACTAAAGTGTGTAAGGTAGTAAAATCAGAGCAAGATGTAATTTCTCTCCAGAAGGACTTGGATAGACTGGAAACTTAAATAGGTAAATGGCAGATGAGATTTAATACAGAACAAAACAAAAGGGGCACATGAGAGAAAACACAGAGACAGTATGTACTACCAAACACAATTTATATGTACATTAATACATGTACAACATACTTAAAATTAAGATCGGATCATAATATCCAATGAATCACACAACACTACCAGAGGGCAAGCCTCAGTAACCCAAGGCACTCGTTCAATTCAAAGATCTTAGGAAATGGGGGCTTACGTGATAATTATCAGCCAGCCCAATGCCTTCAACGGAGCCCTCATGGGTGTGTATGCGTGCGCAGCTTCTGGAGTCCGTCGTCACGAGCCCTCCGTCGCTGCCTATGACCTCACCACGATGCGTTTCGTGTCAGAATGACACTTCCTCAGGGGGTTGGTCTAACAGTTCCCATGGCACTAGTTAAGTACCCTTCCTGGAACTGAACTCGAATGTCCAGACGAGACCCACCAATAAGGGGCAATAGAGGTCATTAAAGATAAACACACGGTCCCAAACAGGACATTAAAGGATACTTAGAGGTCACACTCCGTACAGGACATAAAAGGATACTTAGAGGTCACACTCCGTACAGGACATAAAAGGATACTTACAATGTCGCATACTTAGTCCAGGACAAACAAATTAATACAGACAGCAGAAGAAACCTAGAACCAAAGCGGTTTGGGACATACAAGGGACTTAGAAGAAAAGGAAAACAAACGTTTATTATAGGGATTTAAATATTACAGAAAAGGTACAAAAAGACAAACAGGAGTCAAAAGAGTGGTGGGACTGACGAATTGACAAAATTCAAGGAAGAAAGGAGACTTGGGCTGCGTCCCCGCTAGCGCTGAGCACACCGCGCTTGCCGAGTTCACTTTGTGCAAAGGGAATTCTCACGTCCCCGCGCTCGTGCGCGGGCGCTATGGAAGTATATTAAAAAAAAAAGTCTTCGAAATGCGCTCAATAGGCCCCCCCCATGCAACCCCACCGCGTGCGCTCGCAAAATTCGCAGGACACCCGCGCTCATGCTTGGAGAGTTGGTGACATCCCCACTCAAGCATGAGCGCAGTCAGCGCGGTCAGCAGCCTTAGGCTAAGGTCCCGTTGCACGCGTCCGCACGGCTGGCTTGCTTGCCGGCGGCGCGTGCAACTCGCTGTACCGCGATCTGCGGTCTACAGGCTACTTTTCTCGGAGCGGGGGGGGGCGTGGCAGCACGGATAGCGAGGCTGTCCTTCTCTGGATCGGCCTCTTCCTAATAGAAGTAGGAGATGCTACATAGTGACCTAGTAGATGAGGTTGAAAAAAGACATGCGTTCCATCAAGTTCAACTATGCTAAGGACAGATATTATCCTATATCTGTACTTACAGGAAGTATCTAGAGGAAGGCAAACAAAAACACCATGACAAACCCAATTGATCTATAATAAAGGGAAAGAAAAAACGACATTACTTCCTGACTCCAAGAATTGGCATCGATTAGTCCTGAAAGTCAACATCCTTCCATGTTTACTTATTGGAGATATCCCTGTTATACTTTCTTTTCAAAAAAAGCTGGTCCAACTTTTTTAAACAAATTATTGTATTGCCAGCCATCCCATGGGTAAGAATTCCACATTTTAACTGCCCTTATGGTAATAGAACCATTCCTTTGTTCTGGTGAAATCTCCTTTCCTCCCAACCTTAAGATGGCCCCGAGCCTTTGTTAACTGCAAGTGGGACTAAATAGTTTTCTTTTGAAAGAGCCCTGTATTTGTCCCGAATAATTGTGTAATAGTATAATATCCCCTTTAGACGCATATTTGCAAGTGTACATAAATCTAATTTCGCTAGCTCTCCTCTAAATTAGATTCCCATCTTTAGTAATTTGGGATGTATTGTCTTTATTTAAAGATAGCGCCATGAATGACATAGCGCTTCACAGTAGTAATACACGTGACAATAATATAACTAACAATAATACAAATAGCAGATTATGGTTGTTCAGAAATAAAATGAACATTGTGGAAGAGAAGTCCCTGCTGTGGAAGAAGCTTCCAATCTAAGGAGGAAAGAGCGTACAGGGACAGTAGGAGGGATTTGTAAAGATTGGCCCCATGCTGAAGCACTTATGTTATCATGTTGTATAGTATTAGCCACGGTGGGCTAATCATGGACTTCTTTAAGCCAAGTGTGTCTGGGCTAAGGTACCCGTTGCAGCGTTCCAGCAATGGGAGCTTGTTGCCGGCGGAGAGGGAAACTCGCTGTACCGAAGATCTGCGGTCTACAGGCTAACATCGGAGAGGGGGGGGGTGGCAAAACGGGTATTGGGGGGGGGGGGGAGGCCATGACGTGAGGGGGAGCGCGCCAGACGGATGGGGCCGGGCGGGAGGT